>PVIR01000917.1:0-144906 GCA_004026965.1 Petromus typicus | reverse complement strand
CACAGTGAGAACGGGGTCAGGGCACACCACAGTGAGAACGGGGTCAGGGGCACACCACAGTGAGAACGGGGTCAGGGCCCTTTGCTGCCTCGGCCTCCCCGGGACCCTGAGGTAGATCGGTGTGTGTGCCTGTGCATGTGCGGGGGGGGGGCATGTTCCCTGCATGCTTGAGTGTGCAGTATATGCATGTGATAGGTGGCACATGTGTGTGCACACATGACCTTCCACTGCATGGCCCCCAGACCAGGGCCTAATGCGCACGCAGGAGGCTGATCATGCCCTGGGGACCGCTTGGTGAGTTCCCACCTCCAAGACCTCTCGGGTACAAGCTCCCTGTCTCCTTTGGACAGGACGATCCTATGAATCCCAAAGTAGGGTTGGCAGGTCCCCTGAGCTGCGAGAAGTGACAGCATGAGCCTTGCATTTGGCATCCAAGGGGCAGTACCAACCCAGGCGTCAGGAGCATCTGGACATGGGGCTTGTCCCCTGGGCTGCAGAGGGGACAAGATGGGGACAGTGACAAGTGCTCTCAGCAGACTTCCCATCTGCAGCTTGTGTCTGGCTATGCACTGTGGTGCGGGTAGTCAGCACCTGAAAAGAGTGAACGGAAGACAGTTACCTGGCCCTGCTGGGAGCTCACGGACACCAGGACTTGGTCTGATCTGGACACCAGGAAAAGGCTGAGCAATGAGATCACCAAGAGGAGACCCCTCCAAGTGTTCCTGGTGCAGAGGCTGTGGGGACACAGGTTTGTACGCCCAGCAGTATTTGCCTAGGATGAGTGGGATCCTGCACAATGCAAGTGCTCTGATGACCAGCGCGTCCAAGCCACCATCCTCTTTGGAAGGCACAAGGCAGCCTCTGCTTCCAGTGAACTCGATCCGGGGCCAGGATATCACGCCAGGGGAAGTCTGGACCCCGCGTGCCAGGCCGAATCCGCAAACTTCACGCTCTGCGTCGTGGCCACACGGTGCCCAGGCGGCCTGTGCGCCGGGCCGTCTCTGTCGCCATCCAGAGGCGCGGCTGGGGCGCGGCTGCCCCTCTGCCGCCTCCCCCGTCAGTCCCGGGCCGGCGCGGGACCCAGCGCGCCGTGTGCGCGCGCACTGGAGCCGGAGCCGCGGAGGAGCCGGGGCGCGCAGCGACGCCCAGAGCCGCGGGCCGGCGTCCTCGGGCGAGCGGGCGCGTGCAGAGGGCGCGGGGGGCCGGAGCCCGGGCGCGGCGGCGGCGGCGGCGGCGGCGGAGGAGGAGGAGGAGGAGGAAGAGGAGGCGCAGGAGGACCATGGCGCGCGCGGGGCCCGCACGTGGAGGCCGGCGCGGGGGCGCGGGCCGGGCCGGCTGCTGAGACGCGCAGCTGCCCCGCGCGGGCGCCGCGGCTTCAATGGCGCCATCGCCCAGGACCAGCAGCCGGCAAGATGCGACCGCCCTGCCCAGCATGTCCTCAACTTTTTGGGCGTTCATGATCCTCGCTAGCCTGCTCATCGCCTACTGCAGTGAGTACCCTGCCCGGCCCCGCGCGGCCCTCGGCCCGGCCCGCAGCCCCAGGCGCCGAGTGGCACGGAGTTGGAGCGGACGCCGTCCCCGGCCCCGCCGTCCCCGGCCCCCTCGGCCCCGCCGGCGCGGGCTGGGGTCTGCGCCCCGCTCTCGGCACCTTAGGGTGGGCATCTCCGCCTACCTCCGACCCCCGGCAGGCCCCCACGCCAGGTACGCGTGGCGCGGCGCGGAGATGCCCACCGTGCCCGCCCGGCGCGTGTCGCCTGTCGCCTCTCCCCGCCGCTCCTGGCCCAGCGGCCCTGCGAGCAGCCGGGGCTTCTTGGCTGGGCCGTGCCAGGGGGCGGCGGCATTCCGGGCGGTAGCGGCTCTGCCGGGTCCGGGGCTCTGTGCCCAGTGCTGTCCGCTCGCGACACTTCCGCTAACGGGGACTTGAGGACGCGGCGGCCGAGCCCCGAGCGGGCTTCTGGGGCGGTCAGGGTCTCGGGCTGGCCCCGCGCCGGCTCTGTCTCCCTCAGAAAGCGGCTTCCGGCGCCTCAACGCGGAGGAGTGAGGGGTGGGCGCCAGGAGACCCGCCACCCTGCAGGCACGATGGAGGGTTGGGTCGGATGGAGCCGGGGGCCCAGAGGCTCCGCGGGCCTGAGCGCAGGCTGGGGCTGGGGGCTGGGGTGGGTGTGCGACGGGGGCGCCTGGAGCGGGCGCTGGGTATGGAGCTGAGCAGAGGGGTCCCTGTGCCGGGAACGGACTTGGGGTGGGTGTTCGGCTTCCTGGCAGCTGCTCGGGGTGGAGGGGCACAGGCTGGGGGGTGTTTGTCGGCTTATTGGACACTGGGCACTGGGCTCCTGGTACCTTCCTATCCCAGCAGGAGGGGAGGACGGGTCCTAGGAACAGCTGTCATGGGGAACTGCCATAGATACAGGAGGCGACGGAAAAATATGGATTCTTGGAGAGAGACAGACGGAGAGAAGGACTGAGAGACAAACACAGAGAGACCCAGCCGTTGCCTAGCCTCCTCCTGCCTCCCTGCCGGGGCGGGCCGCCTCTACGCCTGGCCCTCCAGCGTCCTCATGCAGGCCTCTGCTGTCTTGGGAGTGGGACTGCAGTGGCCTCTGAAACCGGCTGCCAGCGTCCTGGGATGGGGCTGGTGATCCTGCCCCAGGATCTGCAGGGACACCCAGGGCCTGGAGCAGAAATCGCAAGGCTCTGACCTGCGCTGTGCCTTTCCTGTGATTGCTGTGGGCCCTTTGGAGAGGGTCCCCAGGCAGGGAGGGTCACAGCCAGAGGGACTGTGGCCTAGCTGCCCATCAGGACTCTCCTGCCCTGGGTGTGTGCCCCTCTGACCACACTTGCCGGGCTGGCTGCAGGGAGCTGGCTCTGGGCTTGTGCGTGGCATCTGTGCCCAATACCCAGCCCAGGAGGAAGCATTTCAAGGCTCCCCCAGCAGATTCGGAGCACGGCCTCCTTGGTGATGTGGAAGGGGTGAAGGGCAGGTGAACTCTCAGAGCTGAAGAGGAGGCATTTGGATGTACTTCCCAGTGGCTTCTCAGGAGGAAGGAGCTGGCTCAGCAGTGTTGGGGGAAGGCCTCGTCCTATAGGGCCCCCAGCTGTGCCCTTCCTTGGTGGTTTTGGCATGGTGTCCTTGGGGCCTGTTCTGAGACTGGCTGGCCCCTCGGAGACAGCCCAGCAGGTGCGGGGAACTCAGCTGCTAATTGCTGCTAAGTACATGCTACGTTGCCTGCGGTCTCACACTGTGCCCCTGCCAGCCTGGGCGTGCCCCGGACCCACGCTCCAGGCACAGGTAGCACTGCCGCGCCTGCCGCAGCCACAGCCTAAATCCCCGTGTCCTCACTTTGTCACTGTGATGGCTCACACCTTCCTGAGACTGCCGCCTGGCCCCGAGTCGGAAGTAGATGCAGACCTGGCGGTGCCGGCCGCCCAGCACTTGGGGGCAGAGAGCCCGAGTCTCACACAGCACACTGCACGAGGCGGTTCCATCACTGCAAGGACATTTGGGAAAACGTCTTGTCCAGCACGGCAGACGTCCTCCGTGACAGAGTGTGGGTGAGCAGTGCGGCGATGGTTCTTTCCTTCCTTGTCCGTGTAACGGAATCATTGACAGGACAATAACATTTGTGGACACACCCCATTACACAGGAAATGCACTTGGAGAAATTAAAACATTTTGATAACATACAAAATAGACATACTAATAATAATTGATAGCTTGGAATTGCACTCCTACAGAAGAACATACTTTCTTGTCTCTTAGAATTGATAAAGCAAATAAAATGATAAGGAAAGAGTTCCTATAAATTCCATCCTCTCATCCACTCTAGCTAGGATGAAGAAAAAAATAGTTAGAATTCTTGTTTGTAAATTGTTTTTGCCATCACTTGGAAGTGTTTATGACTCCCTAAATGCTCCTGTGTTATGGAACAGATAGACTTGTATTGTGTTCATTAGGGAAACTGGGATCGCATCGGATTCAGTTGTCCTGCGGCTAAAATCTGTTTCTCTGCAGTGTGAAGGTGTTCACTTCCCGGCAATGCCAAGAGAAAACCAGATTATTTCCTGGCCTGGTTTCTCCGAGGGGAATTCTGCCACCCTTGGCCTAGTCAAAGTCCTTCCTTCGTTGGTGACTGGCTGCAGAGGTTCATATTTTAGGGGATGGGCTCCACCCTCTGGCTGCAGGAAGACCTGCAGTCCACCAATTAGGCTGGTTGCTATGGTGACACAGCCTTGTCATTTTCTCCTATTGGGGAAGAACTGCCAGGAAAAGCAAAAAAGGGAAGGGGTCCCTGCATGGCCCCCTTAAAAGTGCACGCTCCGCGGTGTGTGTCCAGCACGCTGCCCACAGGCTTCACTTCTTCAGCAGATGATGCCGCCGTGGGGCCGGGGTCCAGTAACGAGCGGACATAGGAGGCGATGAGCTCAGAGGAGAAAGTTATTCAGCCTCGCTGGGGCTGGGGAACTCGCCGGCGGGGCCCAGGTTTCCTCGGGGTCTGCCGGCTCGGCTTGGCTCTTGAGTGCGAAGGGACCTCTCTGTCAGGCAGCGCAGCCAGGGCTGGGGTGGCCACTCGCGGGCTGGCCTGGACGCTGCCACGTCCGCTCGCTGGCTGGCGGCGTGCTGGACGTGACGGCAGCGAGGACCGGGAGAAGGTGTGCGCCGGCGCCGAGTCCGTGACTGACACCTCGACTCTGACCCTTGCCCGTTTAATTCCGAGGAGAAGAGTGCGTTAGCGTGGACCGCGCAGCCCTGCGGACGGGCAGTGCCCACGGCGGGTCCGTGGTGGGCGACCGTCCTGTTTCAGAGTACAAGCGTGACCTGTGCAGAATAGGCGACCGGGGCGTTTGACCACCTTTTTTTTCTCCTGAATAAATCCCTTCAAAATTGAGTTGTGCCTTTCAGTTAAATCTCATGCCCTCAGCTGTAACTCTGAAAAGAAATTATAAACAACTTCGGAATTGTTTTTAATCCATTAGAATACTAACCAAGCGTAGGCACTGGGATGTAGCATTTCTTTTATAAATACAATTTATGGCATATTTAGGAGAGATTAGAATATGCTATATTCCTGATGCTCAATTTTTATTTTTGGAGTTCTTCAAGAGGTAAAATTGAAAATACTGGAAACTTAATGAAGTGCTGCTGTCTAGCTTTTTTTTTCTTGTTGGTTTTTTAAAAATTTCCTACTGTGTTTTTATTTGAAGAATTTCTGGCATGGGATGGGCTGTGTGTTTTTCAAGGACCCTCAGTTTCCTTCTCCTCAGGACATTTTTACCAGCTGGCGTGAGCACCCAGCGGCCGTTCGTGTCCTCGGAGAGCTTCCTAAAGGAAGGGACTCTGGGGAAAGCACCCTCCTCTTGGCTGCAGCGACTTTTCCTGAACCAGGCCGGCGGACTTGAGGACCCAGAAAAGGGTTCCTCCGCGGTGGGTCTGCCCAGCAGACCACGACTTCTCCCGTCCCACGCTCCGGACCTGCCACTTCTCACCCGCGCAGTGAAATATGCAGATCAACTTTTGTGGATGAAGTATTTTCAGGTGACTTTTATGGGCATAATTATGGGAAAATGTTATGATAATGTGGCACTAGAAAAGGGAAGAAAAGCAAAACATAAAATCCCCATTTCTTTATATAGCATCGCAGCTGCGCCGATTTAGAAGGACTCATTTTTGCATTAAAATGTGGTGCTCTGGAGTTAATGACCTCTACAGATCGCCACCTGTCACCCAGACGGCCCGGCCCCAGTGATCGGGGAGGAGTGGACAGGGAGCCCTCGAAGGGACTCCGATCTGCTGAGCTCCAGAAGCAGCAGGTGGCTGGGGTTCCTTGTGGGACTGTGATATGTTGGCTGCCCCGGAGCCTGAGGGTGCGGGGTGCTGGGCCCGTGGGAGCTGGTGGCATCCATTCCTGAGTGCAGGCCATGCCAGGGCCTTCTCCATCCACCAGGATCTGCAGCTGCGAATTTCCTGTGGTTTCTGGGAAGCCCTGTTGATCCCAGAGGCCCGCAAGCTCCCAGGAGTCCCCCAAATGGCCCTCCTCCTGCCCGGACTTCTCTGCCAGGAGTGTGTGCAGCTGCCAGAGCTGTCTGGGTGCTGGGCTTCCCACAGACGGCTGGGCAGCTGGCTGGCAGTGGTCTGAGCGACCGCCCTCACCCTCCTTCATGTAAGACGTGAGGGGATTGCTCGTGGGGCATCCAGAGCATCTACTGACCCAGAGCGCTGGCTAGAAAGGGCGCCAGGTAACTTCAGTTTCCAGCCTGGCAAGAAGAGCTGCTCTGGCATGCCCAACCCCCACTCCATGTGCTGCTCAAGGGCCAGGGCTGGGCCTGGTAGACAGAGTCCTGGGAGAGGCCTCCATTGTCCCTGGGGCTGTCCTTTGCCAACAGTGGCAGGGCTGACGAGGCTGGTAGGAAATCAGCCGCCATCCCTGGTGTCGGCACCGTGGAGGTCAGGAGCTCTTCGGGTGCCAGGCCCTGGGGCGGAGATGTAGGCAAGACAGTTGCTGTCCTGGAGCTTCTGTCTCGGGGTCCCAGCGGGGTGGCGACATTTGGCACAGAGCAGAGATGAGCTGGTGGGCGGAGCACCCTGAGCCGCACTGGTGGGTCCTTGTGTCCCGCTTCTCCCCCAAGGCCCTCCTGAGTCTTGCCTCCGTCTGGAGCAGCCAGTGCAGTGCACAGCTCTGTCCTTGTGGTCTGGGCCTGTTAGTCCTTCTCAAGTATATCTCTCCCATCCTCCCTGTCTGGGCCCCCATTTCCTGGGTCCCAGCACCTGCTTCCTGTGACAGGTGTGGCATGATTGTCCCTGGTGGCCCCTCTCCTCCAGGGTGGCCTCCTGACCCACCATGGCTTCCCTATTAGGCTCTCTTTGTCACCTCGCTGAGACCCTCCCAAGCTGAGCTCCTTCCTGCCAGGATGCGAAGCCCCAGCCCTCTGTCCTGGCCCAGGGAGGCCACGCGGCATGGAATCCAGCCTCTCCAGACCACTTCCCCCGGGACGTGGGCTCTGTGGCGGCTTCTGACATCCCAGCACCCTGCTCACAGGAGATCCCTGCTGTCTGTGAGTGAGGCTCACCTCCGTCATGCTGGACGCTAGCAGAGTGAGCTGACTGGTCCCCTGGGGTAGACCCGAGAAATGCCTCTGTCCTTCCACAGAACCCCAAGCCCCTGCACCACCCCCTGCACATACGACCTTGCTGTTCAGGGTGACCCCTGCTTTTTTTGATGGTCCCTGTCCTGTCAATGTGGACAGTGCTTCCTGCACTGCTTCCATGGTGACCAGAGCGCTCATTGCTGACTGCAGACTGACGTGTGGACCCCTGGGGTACGCTGTGTGGCTGTTCTGAGGCGCGACCGGTGCTGGGCGTTTGCCAGTCACCTACATGGCGCCCCTGTGAAGAGAGGGGTGTGTATGCTCAGGGTCAGGTCAGGGTCATGGCCCAGAAACTCAGCCTCATTGTCACTTGGTGCCTAAAGCCCTTACCTTGGTACTGCCACCTGTCCTTGGGGCTTCCCCAGCCTCATGCTGTCCAGCAGGGTGTCCCAGGTTATCTGACCCTGCCTCCCTTGCCCACCCAGCCTGTGCCCGGCCTGCACAGTGTGGCACTCTCTCCTCGTCCTCCTGCCGAAGCTGGTCTCAGCTCCTGCTGTGAACCGTGCCGCTCTGGGGCCTGCAGGAGATCTGCTCTGCCAGGCGCAGTGCTCCGGGCTGCACTGGCCACTGCCAGTTTCCTGTGTGTTGGCTCTTCTTCACCTGCTTCCCCGTCTCCACCCTTGGCATACCTCGTGGAGCTCACTGGAGGTCTGGCCACCTCTGCGTCCCTTTTAGGGAGGCCTCCAACTCTCCCAGGCCAGACTTACTTTGGGAGCGCCCAGCATTCCTGGGGCTGGAGGAGAAACGGGGAGATGAGGAGAGGTGAGGCGAGAAGGGCTAAGCGGCCGAAGGCTGCAGATGGCATCGTGCCCCCAGTGCTTGTCTGAGGCACAGGAGGAGCTGGGGCGCTGGTCCTGGGCTGCGGGAGACAAGTGGGTAGCCTCAGGGCACCAGGGAGGCAGGCGGAGGCACTTCAGTTCCCACCAGGTGAGGCCTGGCAAGGTGAGCCCGGAGGTGACAGCCGAGGAGGAGCCCATGAGACCACAGGTGTACCCGGCAGTGAGCACGGCGGCTGCCCGCGTCCCAGGTGCCCTGTCTGTGCCTCCAGCATCACCCCGCTCTGCTCTGTGCACCCCACAGTCCTGCTCTGCCCTCAGGCAGGTTGGCACTTGTCCCCTTGCTCTTCGAGAGAGAGAGACAGGACAGGATATGGAGCGCAGGGCCACTTTAGAGGCCAGCCTGTTGACTGGGCATGGCCCGCCTGCCTGGTCTCTGGCCTTGGGCTCCGGCTGGGCGGGGCTGGTTAATCCCGTCGGTGGCCCTGCCCAGGGTCAGCCTGTGACAGAGTGGTGTCCCGCCATCAGCAGGTCCACGCTGTCCTTCACCACTGACCCGCCCACTTCCGTGTTTCTAAACTCCGTGGGTAATGAGAGGGCAGGAGTGGCTTCCGGACTCAGGGCCTGAGCACAGACCTGCCGTGCTCCCTGTCTCTCCTCGAAGAGGAGCTCGTTTGCCGTCTCTTCAATATCTGCTGTGGACTTGATTTTATTAAATGTGGAGCCGAGTCGGCTTGGCGGGTGCCCGCAGCCGGAAGCCTCTGCGTTTCATTTTGGGGGGAGATCTGAGCGTTCTCCGGAGGGCTCTCATGTTCTGATCCTTTAGCAGTTAAAATGAATCAGAGGGCGCTGTAAACGCTGCGCTGCCTCCCACAAGTGGCCTCTCTCTCCGTCTCTCCAAGACTCTTCCACTCAGTCGTCTGTTTTTAAATTAGCTCTCCCGCAGCATCCGTTACCTGATGCAGCCAAAAGCATAGTGGACTGTAGGCCTCCGTACAAATTCACACTCTCAGGCCTGGACTGCCAGGGCCCACGGGTGCAGGCCACGGAGCCACGGAGCCACGGAGCATGTGACGTCTTCCCGCCCTCCCTGGGCCGGCCTTCTCTCTTTCTTCAGGACATCTTTGTGATGCCTCCTCTGCACTGCTCTGGCCTGCCCCTGCCCCAGTTGAGGCCTGTGTGCCTCAGAAGGCCTCCTGCAGGAGGAGGCATGGGGCCCCTTTGTCATCTGAGGCTGGTGACCCCAAGTGCCCTCCAGAGTCAGTGCCAGTTGGTCCTGTGGGATACAGCTGCACGAGGATTCCCCGAGCACAGGTGTCATAGGCAAAACTGGGAACCCGGGGCTCAGAAGTACCTGCTATCCTGCAGCTCAGGGTGGAGGCTCCATTCTGTCCCTGATGCCTCTAGCCCACCCCGTCCTGTGTGACCTTGGGTCCCCAGGAGAGCTGAGTGGACCCCAGGTCACTGACTGCTGATCTTTGTTAGTACAGCTGTGAGTTTGGGGGTGCAGTAGACATGGGAAAATGAGATAAAACTTCCTTGGTGTGTCACGGTGGTGAGGGGGCCAGCTAATGGCTTTTATATTACAGGCCCCGAGCATTATCAGACTGGTTAATAAATTCACTGAAAATCCGGTACCTCTTAATGAATTTAAATGTGAGAGTAAGAGATAACTTTGCTTGAACCTTTGAGTGCTGGCTGTGTCTGGGTGTCAGTGTGGGGTGAGCAGGGCCATGAGGGGTTTTGTCCTGTGAGGAACTGGGCAGTCCAGGGAGCTGTGGAGTGTCCGTTCATTTCTTCTTCCTCCGAGGCTGGGCAGGGGACTCCCAGGCCCAAACCTCCACCGTGTCAGCAGGACACACAGCCATTGAGGGTCACCACTGAGAACTACTACAAACCTTAGGTTTGCCTGCTTCCTGGTAGACAAAGCGAAAGGGGAAATTAAACCCAGGGGCCGTGTGGTTGTCCAGGTCTATTCACGAATCTTGAAATGCTGAAGCCGCTCCAATAGGCTGCTGCTCTAGGCTGACATCATCGTGACATTTTGCCAGATCCACATCGGGCCCCACAGTCGCTTCCTTTTAATGGAGAAACCGCAAGCCCCAGTGTTGGATGTGTCACAGGTCTCCCCACCCAGTGGCCACAGCAAGAAATCTTTGGTAGCCGGAGCAGAGGCCAAGCGAGCTGGCGCAGAACGCAGTCTCAGGCCAGGTATGGCCCGTGTGCCTGGTGGAACCACCCAGACCACAGCCTGCCATCCCCAGTCTGCCCCTCCTGCAGCACGTCGACCGAAACCACAGGGCCTTGGCTCTCTGCCTGCCCCGCGTCCGTGGTTCCCCTTCCTCTTGGGTCCTCCTGTCTCTGGATTTCTCTGTTCAAGGTCAGACCAACCTTTCCGCCACCCGACCCCAGGGTGTGCCTGCAGCCTCTACCCGGCTCTCCTCACGGCCGGGCCAACTGAACTCCCCCTGTGCCTCATCCACCTGAGCAGAGGCGTCTGCTCTGTGGGGCCCTGGGGGTCAGAGGCAGGAAGCAGCTCCAGGGGCAGGAAGTCCCTGGCGGTGGGTGAGGCAGGTGTCTCTTTGGGGACAGTAGAAGGCATTGAGAGTGCCATTTGCCAGTGGATGGGGTCTCTGTGAGCTCCTGATCGCCAGGACCCCGGCCAGGCTGTGGGGGCATCTCTGTCCATCTTTGCAAGCAGGTGTCCTGACCCAGGTGGCCTGAGAACAGAGAGCCCTCTAGCTTTGCCAGGAGATGCCCAGGGCTGTGCCCACTCGCCCCAGGCTCCCCTTCCGTGCCAGCACCCACCACCCCCACTCAGAACTTTGGCCTTGACCTCTGCCGTCGGCAGGTGGAGGAGAAACCAACTTGGTGAGATAGGGCCCAGCAGCCGGCTGCTGATTGGCCCGTCGACGTTCGTGCCATTAACTTTATGGTGCGGTACCCGAGGACTAATTAAACCAGATGGTGGCAAACCCGCATGGAGGCGCAGAGACGTTTTTACATTTAAGTTGATCAAAATTAGGTGGAACGGCATATGCTGGTGGAGATTGAGGATTTTTTAACTACATATTAACAGCTCTCCTTAACGCCTCTCCTAGAGGTCCCGCCACAAGCCAGCCTCTGCCCTGTGTGACTCTCGGCGGCTTTGTCTCTGGCACAGGAGCTGCGGAGTCTGGGAGCTTCTCTCTTAGATCCCAGGGCGCTGTGGAGGACCCACTGTGGAGCCACCAGCTCCGAAGGTGACGCCTTGGACGATGGTGTCTCACCACACTTCTTGGTCTCGGTGTCTGTGGTTGAGGACCTGGGCTCAGAGGCAGCTCTGGCCACCGTGGACACCACCAGCTCAGACAGAGCAGCAGGTGCTCATGGGGGCTCCTGCTGGGCAGCAGAAAGGGTGGTCCCCCGTAGCCTGGCTGCCCCTGAGGCCTGGGTCAGGTCTGTTTCTTATTTCTGTATAAAGAGGAAAGCCACATAGCAAAATTAACCATTTCTAAGTGTGTGTCTGCTGATAGCTGGTATGTCCACTTCCTTGATCCACCACAGGCTGTCAGGCCCCAAGTGTACCCACCTGCCACCCTGGAAGACGCTCTACCAGGGACAGAGTCACTCCCCCGGCCCCTCTGCCCACAGGTATGTTGAAGCAGAAGCCACAGGGACCTGTCTACATTGGGAAAGGTTCACCTTGGCCCTCTAAGCAGCAGCCGCATGGACTGGTGGGAATAGGCCTGCCCTCCTGAGGTCCCCGAGCCCAAGTGGACACCCCAGGAGCAACCACTGGGCTCCCTGGGCCTGCCTGGGTCTCCAGGACGCTGGGGCCGATCTGTCCAGCACATGGATGTCTGAACTTCTAACTACGAGCTTGGCACTAGGCCCAGGAGGCCTGTGCTTGTGGGATCCCTGGTGGGAACCGGCCTTCGTTTTGGTACTGCAGAACCCAGCCCAGCTGCTGCCGCCCATTCTGCTGCTCTAACCCTGACCCCTGTGCCAGCGTCCGTAGGCGAGTGATTTCCAGACCCAGGCCCTTGGTGGCCACACCCGATTGCCCAGTTTATCACCTCTCTCCTTTCCCCTGCTCCCCCACCCCGCCTCTGTCTTCCCAGCAGGCTCAGCAGGATGGGGGTGAGAGCCTGGCAAAGCCCACCCTGTTTTCCAGCCCAGTGACGCTGCCATGTGACAGCAGGGGCAGCCCGTGAAAGGCCCCTTTGTCTCTTCTCACTAATTAAGAAATAGCAGCAGGCATCAGCGGGGACCCAGGCCCCTCTTCTGCTCTGGACCCTGGCCACCGTTGTGAGGGGCTGGACTGTGTGGCCAACCCTGGACTTTGAGGGAGACCCAGACCCACCATGGGGCGCTGCCACTTGATCATGCCCCGAGTGGGCCTGGGAAGAGCAGGGAGCTTGGCATCCTATGCCCTGCAGCTGGGCACCCGGCCCTCTGCCTGCTATGACGTGGACAGTGGCACTGCCAGCCTGTGGGTGGGGAGCTGACGGTGCTCCTTGCAGGGACCATGGCAGAGAAGAGAGCACCCCAGGGTGCAGAGGACTTGCCTTGCTTGTTCTGGGGCCTCTTCTGGGCGGAGTCCTGTCACCATCTCCGTCCTGGGCAGGAGTGGGTCCTCCCACCCGGCCCCTGCTCTGGGGAGCAGAGTGGTTCTCAAGGAAGAATGGAGCCTTGGAGCATAAGAAATGTTATGGGGTTCTGGCTTCCAGCTCAGTTTCCCACGGGCAGGCTGGAACAGGTGGACACACTCAGGTTTTGCCAGGACCGTTTTTCCCAGAGGAAAAGCCACCTTTTACCTGGGCAAGGCAAAACTAGCCTCTGTACTGTGGGACCAGGTGTGCCCGCCTACCAGCCTCTGGGTGGAGAAAGGGCAATCTGCAGCAAGGGCTGGGGTAACCTGGGTGCTGCCAGGCCTCGACCTGCCCACCCAGCCCTGCAGGCAGCACCCTTCAGGCCTGACCCCCAGCGGGGAGCTATGGGGGAGTCTAAATTTGAAAATTAACATGGAATCAAAAGAGACAGAGTAATTTTTCATCCGGCTTGAAAGGTTATTTGCTTTCTCAACCGATGCTTAGTGTACTGATACATGATGTCAAAAGGTAAATGATTTTAAACCAGATTCAATTTAAATTTCATTACATATTTGTAGGAGATAGAGGCTCCAAGAATCCTTTGCCTTCTCCTGGAGAATCTTTCACTTTTAATAACTCCGGTGCCTAATGCCCTAATCTATTTATTATGCAATCCTGGGCCAGGGGCTAGGTTCTCAGAAACCTGCTCCCTCCTGTCCCCAAGACACAGCCTGCTCCTGGGGGACTCTCGGCCGCAGAGTTGCTCCGGGCGAAGGGGAAGAAATGTCTTCCCCAGAAGCGGACAGGATGTGGCACTGCACTGGACCGGCAGCAGGAGGAGAGATGCCACGAGCGGGGCGCAGCTGCGGCCGCGGCGGTCTCCTGGGCATCTGGCTCCCTTCAGCAGCTCCCGGCCTGAGCCATCAGCAGCTTCCCCGGGGTGAGATGGAGGAGCCGGACCCCACCACCACTGTCCAGGTCCAGGCTCCTCTCCCGGCCACACAACCGCCGTGCTCCACGGGCCAGGCCCCCAGCCTTGGTGTCTTGGTTTCCTCGGTGCCTCAGTCTGCAGGGCTGGGGGACATCCACCCAGAGGCTCTGAAAAATAAGTAGGGCCACACTTGGAGCAGGGTGAGCCACACAGGGGGGACCTGTGCCTTTTGAGGGAGAGGAGGGACCCCGAAAGCAGCCTTCTGAGGTGGCGGTGCCTCATCTACAAACCCAGGGGGCAGGACGGTGCCGCCCAGACCTGGAAGAGTCAGGGCTTCCAGGCAGCACCCGAGCCCCACAGTGGCCACAAGTATCCTGCCTGTTAATGGCTAGACAGCCCACGGCTGGGTCTCACCGGGCGGCACCCTTTGTCCCTCAGTGCCCTTTTGTGACCTGGTGACCAAACTTGGGGGTGCTGGCGTGGGAAGGGCTGTATCCACACCACAGTGAGCGTTCTTCTGTGGGACGAGATGGCACTGCGGGGAGGAGCAGGGAAGGGCCAGTGCCAATGTCACCTAGGGGAGCAGGCGAAGACAGATGGCCCTGGGCATCTGAGCTGGGCAGGTGGTCCTCATCCGATGTGCAAGGGTTTGGAGAGAGACCTGAGTGGGAGAGGCTTGGATGTGTCCAATCTCACAAGCCCACTCTGTCTTCAAATGCAGGGTCGGGCTAGGTCCGCCATGGTGGGAGCGGCCTTGGGAGAGTCAGCAGCAAAAACCACAGCCCATGTGCTCCTACCTGCCTCCTACACCTGCTGCAGAGGACCAGGGACACCGGGTGAGGTTTGCCTCCATCCAGAGAAAGCCTATTCATGGGCAAGGCACAAGTGGATAGACAGAGACTTCTTTGGAAACTAATTACCTGGCGAATTCTTCTCACCATGGCTATAATGGGCAGTATCACAGGGCATAATGAAGGCCACAGGCAGCTTCCTCTTGCCTGGCTCCCAATTATGCTTCATCCCAATTCTCTGGCTTTATTTACCCAGCAGGCTATTGGTCTTAAGTGTACATCTGAGCACTTTTAAAAAATAACGCCGGGGCACTCACGAAGCTCTGGTTCTGACCTGGGCCAGGGAGCCAGGAGGCTCCAAGTCACAGCCACAGGCCCCTGGAGCTGCGTGTGCCTGTGTCCCCCAGGTGCCGGGTGGCCAGCAGTGGGGCTGGACTCTTAGCTTTCTTTGCACACCTCTTTCTCTCCCTCTCTGCAAAGCTAATGATATTGTTTGTTCCTGGTGCCACACTGAAAAAGCACACGATAATCACTCAGGCATTAGTCATCATTAAGCTAGCGATAAAAACAAAACAAAAAAATTCTAAAGCGCTCTTTCCAGGACGGGTGTCGTGTCTGCAATGAATGGCGTTTATTACCAGTGTGGGTTGCAGGGATCCATCCGGCCGGCAGCACCAGGCAGGAGAAGATGCAGCTGCAGGAGTCCGTCCTGCAGGTGGGAGAGGTGGGGTCGTGTTTCTGGGTGGCACCACTGGGTGTCCGTTGGACTTGTCATTATAGTCTCACATTCATGCCAGGGTGCTGTGGGTGGTCCTCGACGCCTTCCCCATCCCAGATCTCTCTCCTATAAACTTGGAGCTCCCTAGGTAGGCGACAGGGTCTCTGCTCAGGCTGTAGGGCTTGGCTGCAGAGAGCTCAGAGGCCAGAGTTGGGAAGGTGCACACCCGCATTTAAAGGGCAGCCTCCTGCCAAAAAGGGCCCTTCAGGGCACAGGCCAGATGCGGAGAGGCGGACTCGAGCCTGTCTGTGGCTGCCGTAACCCTTAACAGAGCCTGTGTTGGAGCCCTGAGCAGCACTGGCTGGAGCTCCAGGGAGCCACCCTTCTTGTGCGGAAGCCGAGGCTGGCTGGGCCGCTTCTAGCTGCTCCACTTCTAGCCGCTCCAGGGTCTCCAGGGTTACAGATTGTGGGCAGCCTCCTGAGTTCAGGACGCTGTATCTGCCGAGCAAGAGGAAAGTGGACCCAGAGGCTCCTCAAAAGCTCTGGCCTTGACCTTGAGTGGGAAACTGACACCACAGCCCTGCAACAGGAGGACCGCAGACCTGCTGCAGCAGCGCTGGACTCCGCTCCCTCGGAGTGAGCTGCTCTGCTGGGCGGATGCTGCCCACAGGGAGGGCAGGACCTGTCAGGCCACCAAGGTCCCTGCACACAGAGCCCAAGTTCGCATGTGTGCAACGGGAAACAGCTCCTACCAGGAATCCTGCGGCCTTGGGGGGCCTGGCGCCCTGGGGTTTGTTGAGAGTCCCCTCTTCCAAGGCCACCTCGGTGCCAGGGCTGCCCAGAGCCCTGCATGGTGCTTGCGGGCTCCTTCCCAGCAGGACATCAGAGTCTGGCCGGTCCCTCAGAGGGTGGCTGTGGCCCAGGTGGACAGGTGGCAGCCTGAGGCTGGGGTTCTACCACACCCGCTGATCTTATTTCTTCTTCTGATGCTTGGGACAGAGCCTCAGGGACCGTGTGCCGTGCACAGTTTCCTGTAGTGCCAGCCTAGGTCCTGGCTGTGGAATGCCAGCCGAGAAAGTGAGTGCTTTGGTGTGGCTGCTGCTAAGCCCAGGCCGTGCTTCAGGCCGGACAGCTGGCAGGTAGGCAGGGCCCAGAGCTGGTTCCCCTTGAAACGCCTCCGGGAGGCCCTGGGATAGGGCTGGACCAGCCGCAGAATGGAGAGTTGGCCCGTGCTCCGTGGGAGTCCCTGTGACTCTGACTCGGGATGCGCTGACTCGGGATGCGCTGGACTGGGGTGAATCCGTACTGTAGCCCCAACACGAGGAGAGGCAGGAGGCTCTGCAAGGGGGCACAGCCACTTCCCAGAAGGTGCTTCAGAGGAGCCTCGGCCTGAGCAGCTGCACACAGGCCAGGAGGTGGGACCCAGCCAGGCTGGGTGTGGACCGAGGTCCTGCCCTCAGGGAGGCTGCAGGGACAGGATGGGCAGAGGCCAGGCTGCCTTTGACTGTGGCCTGACACCGCCCCACACACTCCCAGCCAGCTCCGCGGTGCCTGGCAGCCTTTGATGCCCGTCAGGGCTGGCTCGGACAGGAGGATGAAACGGTGCACGCTCCCAGTCTTATTGTCCTGGAGTTATTTTAGTCCCTGCTCCCTGCTGTCCTGGGAATCCCTCCCTCCTCTGTCGCGCCTTCCCCTCACAGGCGAGTTGTGCTGCAGAGTGAGCCCGGGCACATATCTGTGCCAAGCGTTGTCTCCATCCTGAGTGAATTTGCCATGATGAGGGTGGGATGAAGAGCCACCCAGAAATGCAGGCTGGCACTTAGGGACAGACAGAACTTCCAGGCACCCTTCAATGCCTCTCACTCACCCCAAGACACTGGGGAGGTGGCAGCCCCGACCGCAGCACAGCTGCAACAGAGCTTGGTGCCACACCTCACTCTACAAGCGTGGATGGCCCAGGGCTGGTTCCTAAAGGGAACCCAGCCCTGGCCCTTAATGCCAGGCTAGTCACTGGCCATTCTGAGCATCGGCAGCCAGTGGGGTAAGGGGCAGCATGCCCCCACATATGGAGGCAGTGCCCTCTCCTCGGAGGACCCCCGGGCCTCCACCGCTCCCTTGTTGCTCTCTCCGAAGTCACCTCTCTCCCTGTGGGACTCCCCGTGGTTGGCTGAATACAGGTCAGCCACCCTCTGAGGGTGGCCTTCTCTCCCTCCACACCCCACTTCATCAGTGTCTCCCGTAGTGGCTCAGGACCCAGAATGTCCTGAAGGTGCTCAGGGTGGCAGGCCATTCTTGGGGCCTTGGTTCCCCATTCCCATGCATGTTTGAGTTCCACCGCTCAATAGGAGGGTTGGCGTTAGCACCTTTTCCAGGGGAACTGCTGTCCCCTGTCAGGAGCTGCACCTGCAGGCTCCCCGACACACACAGCAGCCTGGCTTGGGCTCCCCTAGGCAGTGTCCCCGGGCCAAGCCAGGAGAAGGACACCCTCCCTGGGCTGCCATGTCTCTCTTTGTGTAAACCCAGTCTTGTCCACTCAGGGTCACACGGCCTCAGGACCAGCAGCCTTGCGGCGGAGGGGAGGGGAAGAGGCAGCTACAGCTGATGCCCGGTGGCTCTCGGGCCTGCCCAGCCTCCTCCTGGGCACTGTGCTTCCTTGCTTCTCTAAAGGAAAGTTCTCGGCCTTAAATCAGCGGACAAGTATAGCACAAGGTGAGCAGGAATGGTGCTGGGCACTGGGTGTTGCCCACACTCCCGAGAACCTCCTGGTCACTCTGTGCCCCTGGACACCAATAAGGGTCACAGTTAGGTTAGAGAGTGGAGGCCTACCCCATGGGGACCCCTCCGCTTACTCCAGTAGTCCTGCAAGTGGGCAAGGTGCCACCCGCCCCTCTGCAAGGCACCTGCCACTCCAGGGCCCCTGGCACGCCCTCTAGGAGGGGTGGGATGGGCCAGCTCTACCCTGGTATCTACATTGCTATGAGCCAGCCGGGGGCATGGGGAACCTGGGGGCCTTGAGGGCACCCGCTCTCCACGAGGTTGCACCTGTGGGCGCTGTTCTGCTTTGATGGCACCTGTGGGTGCTGGAGGGGTGGAAATGTCAGGGTCAGAGAACTGTGCGGACCGGGCTCTGTGGGTCAGGAGTGTGGGAGGACTGTGGTCACTGGAGCACCTTGGGGCTGGCGGGGATGCCTGTGGCCTTACGGCCAGCCTGGAAGGCTGCTCAGGCTCCACCCTGCTCCAGGTCCACCCACAGGAGACTCAGAGGCTGGCCCTTCCCGCTGGTCACTATTTCAGTAGTGTCCCTTTCTTCCTGCATCCCCTGGTCACGGTCACCCCCACCACCCAGAGACCCCGAGATGCTCACACCAGGACCTGGGGATGTGGGAATCAGGAGGCCCCAGACCTGGCCTCCTCCCTATCCCAAGTGCCCGGCCCCAGGCCTAGCTCACCCCGAGTCCTTCGCTGTAGATGGCGGTCCCATGTGGCAGGGCAGCGTGTGCACAGAAGAGCCTGGGTTCCGAAGCACAGAACCTGGGTCACTGTAGCACCCCAGAAAGCGCCTGCCACCTCAGTGATCCTCCTGGGACTTCGCCTTATCCAGAGCATCCCCTGGGTGGGATATACTCTGAGAACTTGGAGCTTGTCCACCACACAGTGTGACACTGGGCCCCATCGCTGCCCACAGACCCTGCCCAGGCCAGACAGCGGCCTGCTCCTTCACCCATTCCCAGGTCTCCGCGGCCCCTCGGCCTGTACCAGGTCTCCAAGGGTGTGAAAGTTCGGGTCTTGAAGCTCCACCCACACGTCTGACTCCGCCAGCGAGGCCCAAGCCTGCACCTGCTTTCAGACATCCCAGGGACGCTGCTGTTGCCCGGGGCTGTGGGTGGCTGGTCCCCCTCATCCCCAGCACTGTGGACAAGGAGTCCCCGCATCTTGCTGAAGGTGCTGCCTGCCCCAGTCACTTAGCATGGCCTGGGAGGGTGCGTGCCTGGGCTGATTCTGCAGCGTCAGCGCTCTGCTCCGACTGTACCTGGCGTGGGCCCCTCACCTGGGAAGGCCCCTGGGTGACACAGGGACACGTTCTCGACCTCACCTGGTGTTCTCCACGTGAGGGGCTAATCGGCCGGCACTTGGGTCTGCCCGTTCTCTGCCCTGTTTTCCCTCCTCGTGGATGCCAGTTGGTGTCTAACTCTTAGAAATCTTCCCTGGCCAGAGCTAGGACAGTGCCCAGAGGGTCCCCTCGGAGCTGAGAGCTGGAGCTGGAGCTGAGCCTGGCTTTGCTGCCCGCGCCCACACCTGCGCACTGGGGCTGCGTCCCGAGAGCTGGGGAAGCGGTGCATCCTGGGCGCGAGACCTGTGCCCACTGGCACCGCCTGTGCCAGTCTGGCCGAGGGCACCGCACAGGCCGGCTGCCTGGGCCCTGTCAGTACGTCCACGTGGTTCCTTCCTTCCTGGTCCCCACAGGAGAGACAATGTCCTGTGAATGCATTTGCATGTTGATCACGCTGCCATTATGTATCTGGGAGTTTTTATCGAGAGAAGAATGAGATAATCATGTTGGTATATACTGAATAGACTTAAAAAGATTGCAGGATGGCACTTTCATTGGAAGAGGGGAATTAGTTTAAAAATACACTGTCAAAATATGTTGTTCTAAATGCTGAGTTGATGGTTCTTTTGTTTTGCTTTGTTTCTTGAATGTGTCGTTAGGAAAAATTAACAATGACATTCACTGTGGGATGGGCCTGCGTGCTTCTGAAAGGAGAAGATGTGGCCTTGTCCTTATAATTTTTTAAGATGATTTCTTTGCCTTTAAATATGATCATCCTCATTAAGAGACGCATCTTAACTTTTGCTGTTTCCGCTCTGTCAAATCGGATGTGTGGCTTGGCAGAAGTCAGATGTGGGACGCAGCCAGCAGCAGCCCCGGAGTCCCAGCCCTCCCACGGGGCCGCATCTGGCACTGAGCGGGACCTGGGCCACCAGAGGTTGGGGGTGGCAGCCCTGGTTCTCAGCTGGGGGCTCTGCCAGCATCAGGCCTGGCCCATCCCCCTCACTGGTGGCTTTGCCATAGCTGCATTCGTCGGAGGCCCCAGCTCCTTCCATCCCTGAGGGCGCTGGGAAATGGCACAGCATGGATAGGACAGGGTTCGGAGCTCTTGGGGAGAAGCTGGCGGTAACACCAGGGTGGAAGGGTGGAGGGGCAGAGAGCTGCACCCCTCTGTGTGCCCCACCTGCTGCCTGTTGGAGTGTGGTGTCACCAGTGTTGTTAGTGATGACAACTCTGGCCACCCTGTGCTTGGCACGTGGGAGGACAGTGTGTGCTCGTTCTGAGAGCCCAGCACCCTCCAGAAGGAGACCCAGGTCTGAGCCAGAGCACCGAGGCTGGAGAGGCCCAGAGGATCCAGGAAGGCTCCTGGAGTCGACAGAGGAGAGTGGCTCTGAGCAGCCTCCTGGCCACCTACCTGCCCACTGGGTCCACCGCCTTCTGGGAAAAGGTGGTCCCACAGGGAGGAAACGCAAGCACAGGTGGGTGTGTGGCGGTTGGGCCTCCCAGGCTGGGGTGGGGGCTGGACGGCTCCCCATTATGTTGCATTGTGCTGGGAGTCGGTGCTGCCCGGGGCCTGCCCAGGATCCCAGCTGAGATGCGGTGAGCTCGTAGCTGCTCCCACGCACACAGCTGTCCAGACCCAAGTGCTGGCGGCCCAGAGCAGTACAGGCCGGGCTGGTGTCTCCCGAGTGACAGAGAACATGCAGCCATCACAAGCAGTGTTCCAAGTCAAGGGTTCCCCAAGGGGCTTGACTTTCCTGGGCATCCCCTCCTCTGCTGGCCAGTGCTGTTTGTCCCAGGGTTCCGGGAGGGTGTTGCCTGCTAAGCCTGGTTCTCCACCAGAGTGGGCAGGTCCCTAGTGAGGACACTGCCATGTAGCTGGGTTGGCACAGTGCCAGGAACACAGGAAGGTTGAGCCCGATTGTCCCAAGGGAAGAGGATGAGGTGACCTTGCCGCCAAGGGGAAAGCAGTATGGGAGGGTGTGGCAGGCTTCTGATGTGGTCTCTGAGGCTGGCTGCCTTGCTTATTACATGTGGGCCCAGACTGGATCCCCTCCAGCCATAAGCAGTACCACACAGGGCTTTCTGGGGTATAGGAACGCCCCCAAATCTGAAGTTCTAAGAAGATCCTCAAAGGCCCAGGTCACGTCTTCATGGGAATATTCTGACTGTGTGAGAGTAGGAAGCTTTCCCAGGTGTCCTGCTTAAACAGCTGTGTGTCCTGAAGGGGGACCCTGTGTGTCCCTCAGACACATGCACAGATGTGGAAATGTGTGTGCATGTACGTGTGAGGAGAGGGGCCAGTGACCTCTGCTCAGGATAAGCATCAGATTTCCACATGCTCTGAGACCTGTGTTACATGCACACATATGCCCAGGCTGTGTGGGTGTTTGTCACACGCTTGCTTACGAACATACCACATACATACTCATATATGTGCATGCATGTAAGACATGCCAGTACATGTATACGCATGCATGTGCCCTCTTATGTGCAAGGCTGATTCTCAGTGCAGCCCCCACAGCCCATGTACACACACACACACACACACACACACACACACAGAGCAGTTAATTAGCAAGGACTTGGAAGTCGGCGTCCCTGCCTGGAGGCGGATGCCAGCAGCCCCGGGTTTTGTGGTGAGACATAGAGAGAGAATTGTCTATCCGAGGGCTTCCCTCCACCAGGCCGGGAAACCAGTGATTTCCTTTGTTCACCGACAAGTTCTGTGTCCATAAAGCGGCGCCGTCCTCGCAGCTGGAGCGTGTCCACGCGGGGGGCCGGCGCCGGGTAACGAGCGCACACGCCCGGCGGGCGGACATATGGCTCTGCGTGCGGCGCTGACACGTTGTCAGCCATTCGTGGCGGGGCTTGTTTTGCCAAACACTGCACGATGGAAGAACAAGGACTCCAACCTGGTTATCAAAATTTGACATTTCGAAGCCTCCCGAAGAATTTTTAACTGTTGGGTTTCCATGTCAACGCTTGCCTGTCTCCGTTTGGCACCCGGCTTCCGGGCTCACTGTCCCCGTGCCGTGGGAGGACACAGTGCCTTTGTGTGCAGCAGCAGGGTCACACGCAGTGTGCGCACTGGCCTCACACAGCTCCCGGGTCCAGGGTCACACGCAGTGTGCGCACTGGCCTCACACAGCTCCCGGGTCCAGGGTCACACGCAGTGTGCGCACTGGCCTCACACAGCTCCCGGGTCCAGGGTCACACGCAGTGTGCGCACTGGCCTCACACAGCTCCCAGGTCCAGGGTGGCTTGTGCCTGTACCCAGGTGCTCCATGGGGTGTAAGGAGGAGTGTGGCCCCGACGGTTGGCGGTGCCCAGGGCAGTCAAGCCCAGGGACGGGGTGTCTCTGATCAGGGCTGGGTCAGAGCCTGTCCCGGAGGAGCACTGGATGGTGGCTGTGGTCAGGAAACTATCCCTAAGTGACACCCCAACTGGCCCAGGCTGCGGAACTTGGGGGCCCCGCTGGCTCGAGCCAGATGGCTGGGCACAGGCAGGCGGTGGCGACAGCACAGGTTGTTCCTCGGCTGTTGCTCCGCTCACTAGCTGCTAGGGCTGGGGAGGGTGGGGGCGGCCTAAAGTGCCAACACATGGCCCAGCCTCGAGGGGCCCAAGGACATGGGGTTCCTCTGCTTGGAGCTGTTTCTGGCAAAGTTGCTGCGGGTGGGTGGTCCTGGCCGAAGGGAACTGGAAGCCACAGTCCTCCCCTCTCCTCCGAGAGACCTGGGTCAGAGAAGGGGTTGGCAAGAAGGGGCGATAGCTTAGACCTCGGTCCGGCCTTCCCCGAGGCCAGGCAGCCTGGTCTCTGAGTGTCAGGTGCTGGTGGCCACCAGGTCCTCACGGGAACAGTGTGCAGCAGGGAGCTGCTCTTGGTGGTGGCCCCTGGCACTCACAGCCTGCTGTGGCCAAAGAGGAGCACTTTCTGGCCTTGTGCCATTCCTGTCGGGAGGACACAGGTCCACACGCCTCAGGGCGGGATCCCCAGACACCAGGGTCCCTGTAGTGTAGATGGTGGGAGGCCCCTGGAGCAGCCAGCACCCCAAGTCCACAGAGGCACTCAGACGGACACGCTGGAGCTGCAAGGGTGGGTGCTGAGCCAGCCGGCGTCCACAGGGTGGCAGGAGCCTCTGTGTCCCCTCCGAGTCACCGCAGGTCTGGGTGCAGGTCTTCCAGGGGAGGTGTAGACATGGCTGTCGCCCTCTCAGAGCCAGCCCCACCTTCTTCTTCCAGAAGAACCTCAGGAGAGGAAGCAGTGGGTATTTTCTGCCTCAACAAAGAGTTTAACAACAGTGTCTCTGTACTTAAGGGGTGGACAACAAGAAAATGGACAGCAGTGGAGAAGGCTGTGGCCTGAAAAGCCAGAACGAGTCCCTCTGCACCTTCCCGGGAGGCAACCAGCTCCCGGCTTTGGAGGGCAGGGCTGAGCTGGCCTTGGAGAAAAGTAACCTTGGACCAAAGGCGATAGGCCTGGTGTGGCCTCTGGTGACTGTCTACATCCGTGAGCGTCAGGTTTCTGCGCCTGGGTGTCAGGGTCATCAGGTTCTGTGTGACAAAGCTTCCCTCTCTCTCACTCTTTGAAATGCAATTTTCTTTGTGAGATGTTCTGAACAGTGAAAGACGAAAGGGAATGACAGCCTAGAATGTAGCAGTCAGCCACTGTCGCAGTGATGCTGCCTAACGAGCACCCTCCATTGCCCGTGACAGCAGGCATGGCTTTGATCCAGTAATAAGTCACCAGGCTCAACTTCAGCACCCGTGGCAGGTTGTACCCATAACATTCCCTCAGCCAAACTCAGTCACCAGGCCGGACCGAGTCGGAGGCAGGAAGTAGTCCCTTCTCTTCCCTCCACGTGTGAGTAGGTAGTGTGGGGACGGCGCAGATGGGGCGGACCCTGTCCACCCCGAAGACTGGCCACAGTCACTAGAGAATACACCGCGTACCACCTGCCTCCCCTCCTTCTTTGTGTCTATTGACACACGTTTTCCAGAGCAGGCAGTGGATCTCTCATAGGTGTGAGCGAGTTTATCTCGGCAGGATGGCAGGGTGCTTTCGTAAAGGGTGGGGGGGTGCGACCGTGCATGGCGCGGAGGCCTCTGGGCCGGGGCTGTCGCCTGGCTCCCAGTTCCAGTTGCGTGCAGGCCGGGTTGTCTCAAGAGCGGCACCTCCGGGCCTACTGCTGGCCTGTGCAGTAATTGCCGTTTTCAGACCTTGCTTTCTTGGTAAATAATGACATTTCTCCATCTCACGGAGGATGCTGGCTGTATGGAAATGAAGATAAGGCCAGTTCGGCCAGGACCCTAGAGAGGTAGCCAGAAAGACCCCGGTGAGCTCTCAAATTGGTTTATTTGGCAGATAATCGCAGGCGACAAAGGCGCCATAATAGGACGCAGCCCCTTTGCAGACTCGTGGTGGCTTTGCAGAGGGAGTGTGTGTGGCTGGGGACCGTTACAGCTGCTCTTGTTGTTCCCAGGCAGGAAAAGCTCTTTGATTTCCCTCTTGGCACCTGGAAAGAAACAAAGAGAATTACCATGTGGACTTTTCCTACACTCGGAGTTAGGTTTACGTGGAGTCGGTTCGTCACTGCAACCTTTTTTTATGCCTTCTGGATTTTTTTCCTGAGCAAGTAGAGCTGATGAAGCATGCGTCTGGCCAGGGGCGGTCAGGGCTTGGCAGACACCATAGCTCTTGTCACTTACAGCGTGCTGGGCACCTACAGCCCTGAAGCCCCACACAGGTCACCATGGGAGGCTGGCATGAGCAGGGCAGCTTCAGAGTCCAAGTGTCCAAGAAAAGTCACTTCTAAGAGCTGACCTGATAGCTGACACTGGACAGCAGTAAAGTGACACAGGAGAATCCTCAAAGTTCCAAAGCTGCTGCCCACCCAGGACCCAACTACCTGTGGGGACCCTGGGCCAGGTGGTGGGAGGGGCTAGGGCTGACGTCAGGAGAGAGGGAAGCCTCTGGGACAGGAGAGAATCAGGTTGGCCACTGGCTGGGTGATCGCAGGTAAGGAGAGCAGCCGACTGAGTCTTCTCCCTCACCATTGGCCCTTGGCTGCCCCCACGCTGAGCCCCAGGAAACCCCAGAACAGGAGAGGTTTCTGGCTAGAATGAGCAGCTCATCCCAACCCATCACCCTAACCCAGGGCACTATGAGCACCCAGCTGTGGGCGGCATGTTCAGAGCCAGGTGGGCTGCCAGACCATGCTTCTCCTGTGCCAGCCTCTTCACCCGACTGTGCTTGTTTGCCAGGGCCAGGACTGTGCCTGCCCCCTCCCATGCTATTAGACCTGAGTTGTGACCTTTCACACAAGAGGCCAAGGCCCATCCAGATGTGCCTGTCTTTGGGCCGGAAATGCAGGTGTGTGCAGACAGCTGCGCATATACCTGGACACATCAGAAGGGCTGGAGGTGTGAGCCATCTGGGTAGTGTATACAGGGCCTGGTGTGTTGTTTTGGTCTTCGTGTTCTTTTGACCTCTGAAGGTGCAGGTACAGACGGCTTCCCGTGGACAGCTCCCTGCTGGGCTTTGGGCTGACCTGGCAGCAGTGTGAGGCATCCAGCAAACCGCAAACTCGTGCCAGGCTGGGCCTGCCTGGAAGTGGGTGCTGTCCTCGCAGTGGGTGGCCCTGAGCAGTGTGGGCTCTCCTGTTTGCAGGAACCCTCCCCTCCTGGTCTGTGTGCCCACCTCGGGCGTAGCGTGGCAGTGTACCTGTGTCTTCATATAGAGCAGGACCTGGGGGACAGACGGTGAGGACCCAGGAGCACACCGTGGGGAGGGCAGCCTCTCTCTGTGCCCTCCCTGGTACAGGTGGCTGCGTCTACAGAATATCCCAGGGAAATGTGGGCCCTGCAGCCTACCTCTTTTGTTCTGGAAACCCCATGTTTGTCGTTGAGTCCAGCCCCCCTTGGCCCAGCCCATCTCCTGGGTGGGGAGGTGCGGGGTGTGTGTGTGATTTTTTGCAATAACATTTGTGGAACCTAAAGACAAAAATCTTCATAAAAGGATCATAAAATGTAATTGTGGCTATGAAACTGGTCTGAGCGGAGGGGAGGTGACCTTTTCAGCCACTCTCTGGAGAAAATGTCACCCAGGAGGAGCAGGTGGTGAAGCCACCCATGGGGGAGCAGCCTTCCCGGGCCCTGCAGTGGTCTGGATGCCCAGCCATCCCACCCCCACAGACAGCCTCCTGTGCTGGCCCTCCTGGGGTGACAGTGGCACTGTCCTGTCAGAGCCCCAGTTGTTCCCTGGTCTATCTGGACTAGACCAGCCTGGCAGACACACCCTCGAGCGGGGCTCCCCCAAGTGGGGGCAGCTGGGCGACCCCCGGGAAGCCTCATCTCAGCTGGAGTGAGGAACGCCCTGTGCAGGAAGGGGGCTGGTCCTCGGGAGCCTGAGGCCTCTGCCTTCCAGCTCTGCGCCAGGAGCGTTGCCAAGACTGTGCCCACCCCTCCGACACCTGTTACTCCACAGGTCAGCAGAGCAAACTCCTGGGACCCCCCATGCCCTACCTACCTGCACCGGTTCCCCTGGTGGGACCAATGGGCGTCTGGTTGGTCATGGCTTTCTGTGTCATCTTCATGTCGCCAGTGGGGTCCCGCACTCGATGTCCCTGAGTGACCACTGGCCGAGGTCATAAAGGACAAATCGAGTGTGCACGTCCCCCACACCAGCAGGACAAGGTCCTCCTCCTGTTTACTGCAGGGAGCTGGATATCCTATCCTGAGTTATGCCTGTTTTGGGGAGGGTGGTGGGTTCCGTGCCAACCAGAGCTGCCCTGGGGACTATTCCAGGCTCCGCCCTCACTCTAGGGCAGTCCTGGGCTTGCGGGTACCTTCAGAGTGCCCAGCGAGGAGCCATGTGAGCCGGAACGCTTTGCAGAAACGCGCAGACCTCTGTGCCCGAAGGTAACGTGGGATACATTCAAGTGAGCAGCAGCTCCGGCCGTAGAAGCGCTCGGTGTGAATTACATTAGCACCGCGTCTGCCCCTCCAGGGCCGGGAGGGCCAGGCCAGCTGTGCCAGAGCTCCTGTTCGTTTCCCCCTCTCTTTAAGTCCTGTCATCCTGTCCGTGGCCAGCTGAGTCCGAGACAGGATGCTGTGACATGGGGCATGGCAGAGGGGCTGCTCAGGGTGTGGCAGACAGGAAGCGGGAAGAGACAGGAGGAGCCAGGAGGGGGACTGGTCCAGTCCACGATGCCCAGTGACCTCCACCTTCCTCCGGGCCCCACTTCCGAACAGCAACTTGGTTATGAACTCCCATAATGCAGCACTTTCCCAGAGCCCTGGCTGTGAGCGCTTGGGGCTCTGGTAACATCGAGATGCAAAACTGTCAGGAGCAGAAGGAGGCCAGGAGGCCACTGCCTGCACCTCGTCTTCCAGTGAAAGCAGCAGCCCAGTGACCCAACAGCTCATGAAAGCACCTCAGGTATTTCCGGGTGTCCAGGGGCCAAACTAGCAAATGACCTGTCCTTGTGGACTGTGCTGTCCGCCCTCCTAGCACCCCCTGGCCTCCCATCTTCCCTCTGAAATCTGTCATCCAAGCCTCAGCTGTGGCCCCTGTGGAGCCTGGTGGTCCAGTGGTCTTAGGGTCCCCTCACTGGGACCTCTTGTCCTTATGTAGAGGTCTTTGTCTGGGGGCTGCTCCTGTCTCCTGGAAAGCAGCTGCTAGCATCTGTGTAGCATTCTCTGGGGTCCTGCGAGGCAGGAGCTGGCCTCTGGAGCCCCGTTCTCCCAACAAGCTGGCGGGATGGTCCCAAAGCATGTGCGTCTTCTGTGGTGCCACTTCTAGCCACCACCTCTTGATTCTCGTGCAGTGGAGTCTAGGATCTTGTGTTGATGGTGGGAGGCTCCCCGTGTCTGAGTGTGAGTATCCTTAGGGAGAAGGGCTCCTCCCAGGAGCAGGGCTGGGAGAGTTCCTGGAAGCCGCTACAGCTGGGCAGGTGGCTGGGGCAGGAAGAGGGGAAGGAGGTGTGAGCCAGAGCCCTGGAGGGGGCGTCAGGGAAAGTGTCCCCTGGCCCAGCTCTTCTATAGGCACTGTGTCCACAGCACCCCCCACCTGGCAGGGCAGATGTACCCCATGACTGTCTGTGGGCTGTGTCACAACCTATAGGGGGCGCTGTGTCCTGCCTGAGAGAGCCATCCCGGGGCTCCTGGCAGCTGAGCTAGCACAGGCCAGGACATCTAAGGCCAGGGCTGGGTGCCCATGTCACTGGAAGAGCCAGCTGGGCAGCCTGGAGGAGCAGTAGAGGGAACACTGAGTGTGGGGAGGGTTCTGTGGCTGCCCTGGAAAGGGGGCCTTCCTGAGGGCCTGCACAGGCACCTGGCAGTGGGCAGTGCCAGCCTCTCTGCCCTGCTTGGTGCCCAGGGCAGCACCTGCATGGGGCCCCTCATCAGCTCTGTCACCGGGGCACTTGTGAAGGATCGCAAGGCTGAGCAGACTTGCTGCAGGCCGCAGGTGCAGTGGGCCTCGGAGGCCCCTAGTGGCCCCTGGGACACTGTGCCCTCTCTGAGGAGAGTGGAGGGCACCAGGAGCTCCCTACTTTCCTGCCCTGCTGGCCCACCTCACCTGTGGGCACGGGTCCAGAGGGGGAGGCACTGACCACACCACCCGCAGCTCTGGAAGGACCAGGTTGCTCTGGGACTGGCAGACTTGAGCGAGGACTGGGAAGCACCAGTTGGCCAAACTCAATCTTTGTCTTCTTTGAAAAGAGTTTGTTTTTCTAGACTCTGTCCAAGTCTGTTTTAATCCACCAAAAGAGAAGCTAAGTTTGATAAATAAAAGAAGATTAAAAATGGTAGAGAAAAATGTGTTTTCCCCCCAGCTCCCTAGAGAAGACTGCCAAAATTGAAGTGTAGAAACAAAAATAGAAATGATCAAAATGTCTGATGGTATCTATATTTCCCTGTGAAAGGCAGAGGCGGCCTGCAGCAGAACCACTTACAGGAAGACCTGGCATTGGGCCTGCGGCCACCTCACCTACCGGGGGCCTCCAGGGTCACCCTGCTTGGGCACCATCTGGCATGGGAGATGGTGGGGCATTGGGCTCTGGGCTGCAACCCTCAGAGATGACTTTGGGGTTCTGAGGCTCCCCACAGTCCAACCTGTCCCTAGAGTCCCGCCTCTGTCCAGGTGGGACAATGAAGGTGGCTTTGCTAGAGCCCTGGGTGAGCGCTAGGAAGGAGTGTCCCTCTGAGCTTGCATGACCAGAGCTGTGCCCAGACTCCAGGGACGGCCTTTCCTCCTGCTGCACAAGTGTTACCTGGGTTGGCCTCATGCTCCCTTTTGAGCCTGATGGTGGATGATCTCGCAATGCAGAGGGGGCGTCTGAGGAACCTCAGTTTCCGCCATCTGCCTTGGGGTTCTGATGCATGCTGGAATCTAAGAGAGACAGGAAGTGAGTGAGCCCCTCCCAGCCCACGTGCACCTCCAGGCAGGTGAGGAGGAGCAACTGATGTTAGCAGAGTTGCACCCTTTGATGGTGGCACCGGGGCAGTGACCCTGAGATACGGTGCAGCGCGCTCACAGGGTGCCACACTGACCTGTGGCTGGCATCCCTTCACGGGGGCCTCGTCCTTGCTGGGCACTCCTGCTAGAAGAACCCCGTACCAGATGAGTTCCCAGGGCTCCTCTGTGCTTCCTGTCACCTCTTCTGGCTTCCTGCCCTGGACCACTGTGAGTGGACATGGCTCGTCATGTCCCCCACTCAGGACGATCTTGGGTTCTCAGTGCACGGAAGCATTTGTTATCTTGGGCGTTGTGACAAGCTGAGAACTCCCTGGTCAGTGGACCCTGTGACTGGGTGGCTGAAGGGGTCCTGCCTGGGTCCCTGGTCTGCTGCAGCAGGGCAGGACAGGCTCCCAGCTCAGACGTGGGCAGGGTGTGGGTGAGGCCTTAGCCCAGAAGCACATGGCCAGCTGGCCATGGACACCACCTAGTCCTGCTGGCAGCAACAGGCCAGGTAGCTGGGCCAGGCGTCAGTGGGCACAGGGTGGAGGGAAGCCCCCTCAGCAGCCACATGGAACATGTGGTCCTGGCCTCGGTGGCCTGCTGCACCTCTACTATACCGGGCATGCAGGACCAGTGTGGCTGAGAGCCTGGCTTCTTCAATTCACTCTGCCGGAGTGAATTGTTTCCCTGCCCTGGCTGCCTTGGAGAGAGGGAGGGTACGTGACGCCATCCTGCCCACACCACAAGGAGCTGTCTGGCCCAAGATTCTTTATAGAAATCAGAGTGACCTGACGGAGAGTCTCCTGGTGTAAAATGTAAGCGCGTTGGCACAGAATGACACTGTCGCCATCCTGCGCGAAGGGAGAAGGTAAACACGCATCTGCCTGTCTCCTCCAAGGGCAGCGCTCGCGGTCCCCACACTACTTCGCATCTCTGCTGACTGTCACCAAAGAGAACCTGCAGCAGAGCCCTCAGGACCTCGGCCTAGGCCCACCCGATACCTACCCATCAACCCGTGCGCAGCAAGCCTCCCATTCTGCAGCCTGGGTCCCTGCACAGCTGGTCCCTCCCAGAACCCAGCCCTCCAGGCTGGCCCTGTCACCCACCTGGGACCACTGCTCCAGATGGGGCTTCCCAGGGGAGAGCCACAGCAGGGCCAGGCCTGGGCTTCGGAGCGAGGCTGCTTGCGCCCTCTGGGGGGACCTGGAACTATTACACTCAGCCAGTGTGAGGCCCTTGGCTGGAGCGAGTACCCCGTGTCAGGGATGGATACTTCCCCTCGTGGGTTCAGGCGTCCGAAGGGCCCTGGGGCGGGTCAAACCCTCACAAGAGCTGTAGGAAAGAAGCCGATAGAACATACTTAGAAGGAAAATTATCTCACACTGCGGTGTCAGCTGCCCTCCCTAGGCCTTCTGGGGAGCGCAGGGTATGCAGGGCGCCTTGGAAGCTCAGGCAGATGCTCAGCCTCTCCTGGGGGTGCCTGGGAGCCCCGGGCTGGACACAGAAATCTAGCTACATTTCCAGGGCACTGGAATCAGGCCGGGCACTTGGAGGACCCCTGGGCCGGAGCAGGCTCCACCAGTCCTCAGCGCTGGGCTATGCACAGGAAGCTCGTATGTCCGAGCTTTGTGACATCCTGGCTCATGCACAGCCAGACGGGGAGGAGGCCAGAGCAGTTACTGTCCCCCCAAAAAGGGATGGAACACAGTGCCAGCTGCGCCCCTGCTGTCTCTCCTCCAGGGGTCTGAAGTGGGCACTAGGGCAGCCCATCTCGTGCTGGGCACACGCTGTAAAAGTAGCCACCTCTCCTTTCCCCAATGTCTCTCTCATCGTGGGGTGATGGGCTGAGCAGCTGGCACAGGGAAGGGATCTCTGCCAAGCACGGTCCTGACTAGGTCAGGGATAAGTGTGACAGGCAGACACTGGGAACAGGCTTCCAAGGATGGCAGGGGCGGTGCTCACAGGTTGTTGGGAGATGCCAGGTCCCAGCTGCTCCAGCAGGTGATAGGCTCATGGCCGACTGAGGTCTGCCACAGCGTTCAGGCCATGGGTGGTTCCCAGGGGACAGGATGGGCATGCAGGGTGGCATGGATGTCCCAAGACATGAGACATGCTGGGGGTACAGAACCAGTTGTTCAGAAGCAGAACCTTGAGATTCACGGTCCCCAGCAGAGGGGTATCTGTCCCCAACCGGCCATGCTGGCTCTGACCTAATTGGGTCGATCAGCCCAAGTCCCCTCGGGGGGTCTCTGTGTCGCAGGCAGCCTGGCAGGGCCCTTCTGGTGGGTCGCCTGCAGATCAACTCGGCTTTCTTGAGTCATTGATTTTGTCAAGGGTCCATTTATCACACCGACAGCTGGAAAACCTTAAATAAATATTTACCATCCTCAAAAGGGCCTGCCTGCCTCCCTGGGCGGAGCGGGGTAACTTGCGTCACAGCCACAGGTGCCGAGCCTCGAGGAGGGGCGAGCCCTTGGTGTTTGCCTAGGCTGCTGGCGTCCCGCTCTTCCCTGTCCCTTGCCTTGTGGTCTGCACACGCTAGGTCCCCTGCTCACAGCTGCCCCAGGCCCAGCTCTGCATCGGGAACGGATATCTGTGTATGCGACCCTGGGGAGTGACACAGCTGGCAGTGAAGATCACTCTGCTGCATGTGGTCTCTGGCCCCTGAGCTGTTCCGGTCCCTGCCCTAAAGGCCCCTCTGCTGCCCAGCCAGCTCTATGCCACCTTCTTCACCTCAGTGGGACCCCTTACAGGTCCCTCACCCTGTCACCCCCAGGTTTGTACTATCCCCAACGCTTGTTCTAGGCCTCTCCTGCCTGCCTGCCCGGCTGCAGGGGAAGTCCCTCCTCGGGTCTTCCTGACTCCCAGAGCCTTTCTGTAGTGCCACCTGGGCCACCCGATGACATCACCAGGCCACCTGATGATGTCACTAGGCCACCCGATGATGTCACGGCTCCACTTTTCCCTCCCACCTCCCCTCTCTCCTCCTGCTGTGGTTGCTATGGGGAATTACGTCGCCCTCTGGGCAGCCAGGGTCCTGCCCAAGGATGGGTGCTCCTGAGGGGGGGCAGCGGGAGTGGAGGGACAGCCCGGAGGAGGTCCACTGGGTGAGCAAGCATGTTCAGGGTGCTGGTGGGGTATGGCCTGGAGCCACTGGGGGAGCTGTGCTGTGCAGGGGTGTCCTCGGGGCAGCTGTGGAGCTGGCAACTCCAGAGGGCAACCACACTGCCACTGTCCTCGTACGGGAGGGTGGCGAGGCCAGCGACCCATCGCGTTGAGTGGAGCAGCGGCCCACGGGCTGACGCCGGAGGTCCTGTCTCTGCGCGTCCTGTCCTGAGCAGCCCATCCTTCCTGAGCGGCTGTACGTGTCTCTGGCCTGGGCACTGTGGGGTGGGCTGAGCACAGCGTGCTGGGGGTCCCAGGCCCAGCAGAGCCCAGCCGGACTGTCCCTCGTCCACCACCCCCCCCACGGGCCCCTTCCCCCCAGGGCACGGCTGGAGCGCATTCGCCGCCGACCGAGAAGATGGCACTCACTGGGCAGCACCCTAGCGTGACCCACTCTCTTTCCATCCACACCAAGTGTGCAGCTTGTGCAAATTCCCCACGAGCAGGTCTAGGTGCGGCCACCGCCTCCTTTCATTGACCTTCTACCCCTGCGCGTCCCGGGCAGCTTCGAGTGACACGGCTCACCTAGGTGTGGGCACGAGGGCCTGTGGGCCTCTGAGGGCTCTGGGACGGGGCTGTGACCGGCCGTATCTTGAGGCTCCCTGGGGCCCGGTGGCCACTTTGAAGGTGCACAGATTTGACAGCTAGTTTAGCTCATCATTTTTTTCCATTAATAAAAATTAGGATAGGAACAAAATTACCATAATCCAAGTCTGGTGATGAAGCTTTTCCATTTTCTTCTGATTTTGAGGTCTTTTTTTTTTTTAAATCAAAGCGATTTATGATTAATACAGCACATATTAAAACTTTTAACCTGGTACCTTCTTCGAGTAAAAAATGTTCCCAACATATTACATTTTTAATCGCATGAGTTAATTACTCTTTAGGGAGGCCTGGAAATTCTGGAAAGGAGAGTCTCACGGATTTCAAAGAATGAGCCGGAAACTGTCGTTTTAATGAGAATGCAGATGAGAATTGTTGAGGTTCAGTGAAGGTCACCGCAACTTAATCATGGAATTATTATGGCCACTCATTGCCAGTAACAAATGAATATTAAAAGCTATTGTTTTAACAGATTAGACCTGCACATTATTATCATTCCAAACTTTCCCAGGTGTCTGGCATGTAAGTTAAGAATGATGGATGGTGGGGTGCCCGCCCAGCCACAGCCCTCTCCCGAGGGCTCTGCTCTGGCCCTGCTGACCCTCGAGGTCACCGGGCAGGGCCGCCTCACAGACGCAGGACACGGGCCTGGTGCTTTTTCACAGGTGACCGTCCCGAGAAGTGGCCGCTCCGTCCTCGAGTCTCCGGACAGGCCCCCTTTGCGACACAGTCCAGGAAGCCAGGACGCAGGGCTGCAGATGGCGGAGGGGCTGGCGACTGGCGCCCGGAGCAGCACAGCTGGCATCGGCCCAGGCCTCCTCTCCCCTTGAGCACTCTAGCGGGGCAGTGGAGCGCTCTGTGCCCTCCCAGTCCTATCCTGCCTTTTCTGTGCCTCCTTCACGTCCACACGTTTTGAGAAAGGCAGACCCCTCAGAGCCACGGCAGGAGGACTTCCAGTTCAAACTCAGCCTGGACAGCTTAGCAAGTTAGTGAGACCCTGTTCAAAATACAGATGTAAAGACAGTTGGGATGTAGCTCATAGGAAGGCCCTGAGTTCAATTCCCACATTAAAACAAAACAAAACCCCCAGGTGGTGAGAGAGAGAGCAGGAGACAGAGCAGACAGCTAGTGCGTCCAGTGTGGCTAGCAGTAGAGTGGTGGTGCGCTCCAGGGCGTGGGCACGCTGCAGCCCCCAGAGCCCCGCAGGGACAGCTTTGCCGGGGCCAAGTGGGCCCCTTCTGCCATGGCCGAGCTGCTTTTCCCAGACCCACCGCGCGGGGGCGCTCCCGAGGGCGTGGAGACAGCCTTGCTCTAACCCCAGCACGGCCCCTGGTCCGTGATCTCTGCGTGCCTTACACCTGGGGGTCCTGGGGCCCGGGCGGGGTCCACAGCGAGCTCAGATTAGGTCCCTGGCAAAACCCTGAACTTGTGGAGAATGAGGCCTGGTAGTTTTACCGAGATCGGGGCGGTGGTGTCCCTGAGGCGTGCCCTGCAGTGCGGACAGAAAAGGCGGGCCAGGGAGAAGTGCTGCCATCCCACAGAATGGCCCCCTGGGGTTCACCAGGCTCCTGGGATGGCACTGTTATCACAGCGTCTCGATCCTGCACACCACAGGGAGAGGTAATTAAATGTAATAGATGCTCAGGCTCCGAAATTACATTATTTAGGAGCTGCAGCGTGCACACATACACACGCATGCTAAGCTGCAGATAATTAATAGATTTATTCAAATCAGCCTCCGCCATCTGGGTTCAGCTCGGAGAGCTGCTTGTCGGCCGGCCCAAGCTGGAACCTTCGCCTTGGGAGAAGGGAGCTGGAGTCCCCAGCCTGCCAGGCGCAGGGGACACCGGGCCCGCCTGGCTCAGCACCCAGTGGGGAGATGTAACTAGGACCAAGACAGCAAGACTGAGCATCATGCGTGGGCCCTCTGGGCTGCTCACAAAAACTTTGCCACCTGCAGCCTGAGGGACCCCACTTTAGGGCTTGACAGAGGCCCCTGCTGTTCTGTCCCCTGCTACTCACTCTTGTCCTGGTCAGGGTCCAGAGGAGGAGGAACTGTGAGCTTTAGGGGATCCCTAGGCATGGTCAGTGGCCGAGCTGCGGTGTGACAGGTGTGTGATGTAGGACAGGCCGCCATGTCCCTGTCCCCGCACCAGGAGGACGGGTCAGGTAGGACGGGCTCCTCCCAGACTTGAAGTATGCTGTCACGAGGTCTGCAGGCACCTCTTCCAGTGACACCGCGGGTGAGACCTCCAGGACTGGATTGGACCCAAGTGACATCTGAGGCACTGCTGTGGCCCAAGGGTCTGTCAGAATGGAGGGGTGGCGGGGCAGAGACCACACCTTCCTCCCTGCACCACACTGTGGGGGTCCTGCCAGGCCGCCCTAAGGTCTTCTTGAAGGATTCACCCCAGCCAGGGCAATCCCAGCTGTCACTGAGCCAAGGTGTGAGATCGGCTCTACAGCGTGCATCTCTCTTCTCCCTGCCTCCATGGCCCTGGGCACTTGGGCCTGGTGGAGGGCAACACTGGCGTCCAGACGTGTGGGTGACCTCCCAGCACAGTCATGCCAGCCTGGCACGGCTACTGTCGCGCTGCGCAGCTCCTGTGGCTTCCCGTTGTGATTCACAACCCGTGGCTCGCCTCGGGCTGGTCCTCCCCACTTGCTGCCTGTGTGACCACCGGTCCTCCTGTCAGGACCTGGTCCTCCTGTCAGCCCTGCTCAGGGTGCCACCAAGCACCCTCATGTCTGAGGCTCGCTTCCTTGGGACCGGGAGACCTGAAGCCCACAACTGCGTACCTCGGGGACGCAGGCTCTTGCGTGTCCCTCCTTGTCCCGTCTCAGGAGTCCTGCTGAAGGTGCCACCCTGGAGAGGTTATTCCTGCACAGAGGAATATGGCATCAAGGGAGCCCGGCATGGCCACCAGTGCCACCTGGAGAGAAACTACAGGAGGCAGGCCGAGAGCCCAGGCCAGGGCTCAGGGTGAGAGCAGATTGTGATGGCACTGGAGGTGTGCTGCGGCTGGGCTAAGAACCCCGGGTCTGTATGTTAAGGTCCTGACCCGGGACTCCAGAGCAGCACTGTGTTCAGGATGAGGTCTGTCCGGCAGCGACTTATGAGTGTAGACCCAGATCCAACATGACTGGTGGTCTTAAAAGAAGAGACAAGGACAGGGGCACAACCCTGAGATGGCACCCGCACAGCAGGAGAAGAAGCGACACTCTGACCCTAGACTGGCCCAGGGAGTGTGAGGATGGCACCAGCACCCAGAGGCTCAGGGAGCCCTGCCTCCCGAGGGCACAGATGGACACCCGCCACTGTCACCTGAGTAGCACAGCCGCTCCCAGAGCTCAGGCCCCACTCATGTCTCCAGGTTCTGTGTATCAGGGGGACCAGCACCCACCCTGGGGAGCGGGAGGGTCACAGACTCCCGGAGGGGCCAGGTCCCGGCCTGTGCCAACCGCTCCTGCTCCGTGCCGCCTTCCCCACATGCCGATCTGGTCATTACCACGCTCTTGCTCGCCGAGGCTGCATCGTAATGTCGGCTTATGTTCAATTTGCTGGGAGCCAGCAAATCGGCGCCAGCCTTTCTGCGGCACACACTCATTTGCTGCTTGCCCTAGGTGTTTCTTAAAGTGCAGGTTTTACACCTAGACAAATTAAACCTTGTTTCTGAATGTGTCCCTCCCTGGAGCCGACATAATGTGTTTTAATAGCCAGAGAGCCTCTTGGGCCTCTGAGATCGAGACCATCTGCATTTGCAAGCAGCGGATTACTTACACGGACATGTCCTCGGCACCAGTAATGAAGACGCTGAGTGGCACTGGTGCCAGCCAGGCCTCACCTCTCTCCCAGTGCCAACTTGAGGGGCATCAGGAGTGGTGGTTCTTTGTTCCCTGCATTTGTTCATCTGCTTCGCCAGTCAGGAAATGTGCCCAGGGCCCCTTCTGAGGGACAGGAGCCCGGAACAAGTCAGGAGGTATGTGCTGGGTTGGTGGGCAGAAAAGGGAGTGACTGGGTCCAGGCGCACGATGCAGTGGGTAGAGACACGTCAGGCACGGGGCGGAGGCCAAGTCCAGTCCCCGGCTGTCCACTGATCTGCCAGGCGCCCAGGGAGTGGGGGAGCAGGCACCCCGGGCGGAGCAGTATTCCCAGGAGTTCCTCAACCCAGGAAGGGAAGGACGGTGGTAGGGAAGCGATGTAGGTCTCAACACGGAACCTTCCTGCTGGGCTTAGTGTCCTGGGAAGAGGGGTCACACGAAAGCTGTCCTGTCTCCGTCTCTTTCTCTCCCTCGAGGTTGGAAGCAGAGGGCGCTATTTGCACCTGAAGGGAGGCCCCAGCCAGAAAGACCAACGCCGCTGCCCACCTGCAGACCTTTGGTAGGCGTTGCACTGCCTAGGGCAGTGGACACACCCGGCACGTCCCTTGGCCTTGGCATCAGGTCCTCTCAGGAGCCGTGATGACAAGTCACAGGTGGCTTGGGAAGTTGGTATCCAGGCCCCAAGGCCTCAATGACCCCTGCCACTGTGCCACATGATGCTGTGAGCGTGGCCCTCGGGAGTTCTGCTGTGAGCCTGGACCTGGGTGATGATAGCAAAACCGCAACCCTGATGGCGACGGTGGCTGAGAGCGATGGGGGCTGGACCCTCCGGTGGGACAGTCATGGGGCACTGTGGGGAGGGCTGTCCCCATGGCGGTGGTGGCCTGAGGCCTCTCAGCAGGAGACCCGTCCCCGTCCCGGAGCCATCTGCCTCCTGGGCTGGGATCTCTCGCCACTTGGGGCCGCCTGGGTTTCTGGGCATCAGTCTGGCCCAACAGACCATCCGGGGTGTCAGCCTTGGCGTCTGGTCACTGGAAACCACACCTGGCTGCTTGGGAGGCCCGGGGTGGGGGGGAACAGCATCCGGGCAAGAGGAGCGGGGCCCTTTTGCGCTGCACAGAACACATCTACAGACCCGTCTGTCTGGCAGTGAAACCCATCACGTTCCGTAACTTTGGACCTTCATTTCTTCCTGGAGTTCACAGCCAGTAAGGGGCAGTAGGGTCCTGGCACATGCCAGGCTGGAGGATGGCCCTGGAGTTGGGGTGACCCTGCTGGGACAGCCCCCGCTCCTTCAGCCCGCGCGTGGAGCGGGGCTGTGGCTGAGGCGCCTGTGCTGACCGGGAGCCTCCTGTGGTCCTGACGTGGGGCGATGGGGAGCCCGGCCTGGAGGAGCTGTCCCGGAAACCTGTAGGAGGCAGGTGGGGTCTCCGCACGCGTCGCAGCTCAGCCGCCTCTGGTGGGTGATCACAGACCCAGCCTTGGGGCCTCCTCCTGTCCAGCCAGGGCCGGGAGCTTGCAGTTTCCAGACCATTTGCCAACGTACTCTTGTGCCATCCCCAGGGCGCCTCCTTCGTCCATCCACAGGGGTTAGATGATTGACTTCTTGGTGACCAAAGGGTAATAGCGACACACAAACCCAGATCCCCTTTAGAAAGTTCCAGACGCCAGCCGGCTGGCGGTGATGAACTGCTTTCACAGACAGACCTTCCCTGCAGAGTTGGAAATCAATAAGCCATTTCTGATGCCTCGGACAGAGGTGGGGCCACTGACTTGGCTTTGACCTTGGTGAAAGTGGACGGCGTCGTACATGGTTCAGCTGGCCCAGGCCACCCACCCCGGAAAAAGGTCACCCAAGGCCAAAGTCATTTCCATCCATTGCTGTGTGGAACAGGAGAGAGCCAGGACAGTGGCTCAGCTCGTGGCCCCTGGTGTCCTGCTGGGTGCAGGTCCTTCAATGCTCTCTGCCTCAGTTTCCTCTCAACAGATGGACAGCTGGTCTCCCAGTATGGTGAACGAGATCGTGGAGGTTCATGGCCTGGTTTAACTTTACTTCTCCGGGAGGGATCTGCCAGCCACACAGGGCCTCCTCTTGCAGGGGCCGCCTTCCTCTCCTCCCCAGCCCAAGACCAGGGATGTCCTCATGTGGATGACGGCACCTGGAGACCCAGGTGGGCCACAGGCTGGCATTGGGAGGCTCCTACTCCAGACACTGAGCAGTGGAGGCACTCTCCCTAAATAGCGTTCTGCAGACTGTGCCAGCGGCCCCCCTGCAGCCCCAGGCAGTAGCCCCCACCCCTTCGAGGACTCCTCACCACTCCTCGGACAGCGGAGGGGTTACATCACCAGGACATAAGGCCCATCCGTGGCTCAGCAGGCTCTGCCTGGTTTTACCAGCAGCACGGTGACTGGGCACTGGTGCCCCTTGGGCACAGAGGTGGCGTTGGCCATGTACATGTATTCCACAATGCAGGATGTAGGGCGACATTCCTGGCCTTTCCTGCAGAGGGGGTTCTGGTCCCCCAGGACCCAGTACCACCTTTGGGGTGAGGGACACCTGTTGCTGCCAGACAGGACGGTGTGCTGGGGTGTGAGGCGCTCCGTTCCTACACTTCTCACCTGGGGGGCTTCTACCCACTCTGGGCAGAATCTGAATGTCCTGGGAGAAGGCTTCTCGGTTCCTGCAGAGAACCCTTGTTACCGTGAGTCCTTGCTCCTGACTGCCACGCATTGTGGAGCCCTGCGTTGCTGTCGACCACTGCGGCGATCTCAAGACCCTCTCCCCACCCTCCCTGGGCTCCACCCACCCTGCTTGGGGCTCCATCTCAGAGCCTGGCCGGGGGCGCAGATGCCCAAGGCAGTGCGGTGGGCTCAGGATAGAAGGCCCTGACTTTACTCCCCTATGTACTCCTTGCCTACCCAAAGTCAGGGATGGTGGCTAGATAGATGAGTAGACGGGTGGGTGGGTGGATGGATAGTATTCCCCTGCATATGTTTACACCACATTCTCTGACTCACTCATCTCCTGATGGGTGCCTAGGACAACTCCTTCTCTTACCTGTTGCCAACCATGCTAGCTGAACACGAGCATAAAGGCAGCTCTTTGCCATGCTCCTCTTCTCTCCTTTGGGTGCATATCCTGAAGTAGGAGACCTGGATCATATGTAGATCTGCTTTTCTCTTTTCAGAGGGATCTTCGTATTAGTTTTCCATAATGGCTGTACTAATTTGCATTCTGAAAGTAACATTTCCATAGCATTATCCACAGATGGGTGGTGGGCAGATGGGTGGGTGGTGGGTTGGTGAGCGGCTGGACGGCTGGATGATGGATAGATAAGTAGGAGGAGTGGGTGAATGGGTGAGGGCCTGGTGGGCAGATGAATGAGTAGAGGGGCGAAGAGGCCGACAGAGGTCTACCGGCCTCTTCAGAGAGGTGACGTGGTCCGCCTAAGTGGACCTACAGCCAGCCGCACTGGTTCTGCGTGACCCCGGGACTCAAGCCGGCCGGAAGCCGCAGGTCAAGTTGATCCTCTTCCTGTGCTGCTTGGTCCACCCTCAGCCTGACTTCCCTGGCTTCCCTCCCTGGATGAAACAGGAGCTCTCCCCAAGGATCTGCTGTGTCTGTGAATCGGGCCTTTCACCAAATGCACAGGTGATGTCTGGAGCATTCCCGGGCTGGACACTGTCTTCCTGGTTATATCTCCGTCAGGATATCTGAGCAGTAAATCCTGATTCTTTAACAAAAACGTTTGTTTGGCTTCCCCAAAGGGCAGGCCGTATCCCGATTTGGGGGAGGGGTTTCCGGGTCCTGTGCGCTACACCCAGTACGGACGGGGCCGCCCTGGTCACAGGTCCACTTCTAAGAACGAGCTGATCTCCACTGGCCAGCAGTTTCTTCCACAGCCCATTAGAATAAAATCTAAAAAGACAATACCCCTATGCAGACCCGGCATTTATGAAGTCAGGCTAAGTGAGTGCTGATATATGCAGAGCAAAGATAAGAATTTCAAGGAGGGGGTGCTAGCCTTGGCCAGGAGTTAGAGATAAGAGCCCCTGGAGAGGCTCCTCAGGAGGAGGAAGCAAGCGTGTCCCCCATGATTCCCCATTCACTCAGTCTTGCCCGCGGGTGACCTCCCCCAGCAAGATCAGGGTGCAGCCAGCGCCAAGACCTGCTCTGTGGGGGTGGGGCAGGGAGGGCTGTGCAGGGTGGGCTGGGCTGTCGGGATGGGGGTCATCCTGGTGCGGTGATGATGGACAAGGCTTGGGGGCAGTGAGAGCTGCATGGCTGTCGTCACAGCCTGTTTCCAAGGGGTGCCAGAGGGACCACAGAAGCGATGCGCGTGAAGCCCCGACTCCAGGCCCTCGGCTGCCCTGCGGCTCACAGCATCCTGAGCCTGGTGCTAGCTTTCCCCACGGGGGTGCAAACCGCGCAGTCCAGAGCGGGCGCCTCCCACCTGCCGCCTACCCCGCCAAAACGAAATCACTCTGCCTTTGACAGTGGAAAACAAATGCCCACGAAATACTGACTTCCAAAAGATCCGCCTAGCTGGACCTTTTAGAAAGTGCCACTTTATTTCTCTTTGACATACGGTACTGTACCTGCCTGGGAGGGACAGTGGGTCATTTCCACAGACGTGTACACAGAACAAGTGTCAGGCCAAGGTAGCTGGCGTGGCCATCACGCCGGGCACTCGTGCTCTCTGTGGTGAGTGCAGGCCAAAGCCTACCTGCCAGCTGCTGGGAAATACAGGAGGGCCAGGGAATACAGGAGAGCTCAGGCCATGGCACCTGCCGGCCAGCACCAGGCTTTGAGTTCCTCTGAGTTCGATTCCCGGGACTACTACTGCTAATGATGATGATGAAACACAAGACATCTTCCCTGTTGATACCCTTGCCTGGCACACCTGGTCACCTCGGCCGGTGAGCCAGCCTCTGCCTGCCCATGCCCTGCCCCGTGTCCAGCCCTGCTGACCACCAACTGCTCCGGACTTCCGTTAGATCTCACTCACTCCAGCCCTCCCATCAGTGAGGTTATGCACGACTGTCTTGTGCTTTCCTGGCCGCCGTCTGCTAACATAATACCCTCCACACTCGTCTGTTTGGCCCACTGGTAGGATTTCACCCTCTGCGAGAAGGAAGTATGTCCCGTTACGGATTTTGCACCACACTTCGTTCCCTGTACAATCCCTCATGGCACCTTGGCTGATCACGCCCTGCCCGTCACGAACTGTGCAGGTGGACACGGGCGCTCGGGTGGCCCTTAGTGCGCGCACAGGTGGCCCTTAATGCGCGGGTCACATGTCCTCAGAAGTGGGGGAGCCACAGCACCCATAGCTCTATCTTTAGCTTTTTAGAGGAGTCTCCACATCGTTTTCCCATAGAGGCTGTACTAACTTGCATTCTGGAAATAAAATTAAAACAAGAGGGCTAAGTTCCACCTCCTGCCATCCCCAGAAGCCAGCTTGGACGCTTGGCTAATCTGGAGGCCGAGGGGTTTGTGTGCGGTGGGGAGGTTGGGACCACAGCACTGCCCATGACTTGGGCAAGCAGGACCACTGCTCCTTCAGCGGTGACAAGGGGCCGAGCCTGGCTCACAGAGACAGGCTCTTGGCATCCTGGCCATGTGCCCCAGCTGCCACCGGCCGCTCTGCCCCAGACTGTCTTGGGCACTGGGCTCACAGCGGCACTCGGTGGAGTCCTGGGTGGGTGGCTGCGGACTTGTCCCAGGGTAGCGCGCAGTGGGTCCCAGACACCGGGTCTGCCGGGTCCTCTCCATGCTGCGCTGTCCAAGATAGACCCAGTCACAGGCTTCAGGCCAGGCAAGGGCAGCGTTGGGAGACAGCGCTCGAGCACACACCGGGCTCACACACGTGTGAATTTGTGTGTGTATGTGCATGTGCACAGTCCCAATCCCAGAGAGGATCTTATTCCCCTGATACTGACAACCCCATCTTTGAAAACTGCAGGCTGCAGAAAAGACCACGGTCCCCCAGAAAACCTCTCTGGAGACGTCTTCTAGTGGTTTTCTGGAGGAGGCCTGCATAAACATGCACAGACTTACCAGAGATGTGCGTGCAGCACACCCACACCCCTACACAGATGTCCCCACACACCCCCATATGCACCCCTGGACACAGCACAGGCACCCCAGATACCCATGCACACTAAACTCAGTATTCCTACATACAGACAGCGTATACATATGTGCATGCACAGACAAGTCACTATGCACATGCCTCCATCCCCATGCGCACATGGGTATACACATGAACAGCACACAGACGTGATATGTAACTAGTCTGCAAGGTGTGGTCACACATGTGCATACACATTCCACATGCATGCCCATACCTCCAGCTGCTGATGCTGAGTGAAGTGACATGTGCCCAGCAGGGGTGACCCCTGCCTAAAGCCCATTTGGTGCCCTCGTTCATGGAGCCAGCCCAGCAGGGAGAGCACTGGGTCCTTGATCCGGCCTGGCGCGGGCAACGCCATGCTGCTGTCCATGACACCACCCCCTCCCCCCAGGAACTCCACCAGATCTCCCCGGAAACAGCCCCATCCGCACTGCCTGGAGCCGGTCCTCAGCGTCTCCCAGCACCTCCAGAAATGGGGCTCCCTCCCACCACCCTCGTCTCACTTCTGCAGAGCTTGTTTCCAAGAGTCATCTGACCTCCTCTGGATGCCGTAGCCTCCTCCGCTGACTAACACACTGCCCACCTGTCAGCCCCGCCCAGACCAGCAGTAGGGGATGGGCCCATCTCCTGCTGAGCGCCCTGCACCTGAAAGAGCATGAGTGTGGCACTGGCCTCTCCATCCACCGGGCACCTCTGTGGCGACCCAAGGAAGTTGGTGTCCTGAGGGCTTCTGTAGGGCCTGGCCCTCTCCCTGTACCAAATCAGTTCAATGAACAGTGCCACCGGAGGGCTCAGTGGGTCAAGCACCTTTTTGTTTCGTGCCTTAAGGAATAGCTCATCTGGTAGTGAACTTGGAGGCCACCAAGTGCCCAAGTGGTCTGCTGGCAGCCTCCAAGGCCCACCTCACTGTCTCCCACAGGTCACGTGTCCCCTTGGTCCCCAGGGGACCACTTGGGACACTCTAGCCAGGACACTTCCTCTTCCCAGCCTTTGCCCAGCAGGGGCAGTGGCCTCAGCCATGCCATCTCATGGCTTTTAGTTTATTAGTGTGTGTGTGTGTTCACTTCCATTTATACAGGTGAGGGTTTAGCTTTATTTTTGTCAAAATACGAAGTCCGCCAACAAAATGTATACACACCTTGGCGGTTCACCATACTAAAAAATGGCCACTACTTTGAGCACCTCATAATTGTCGAATCCAAAGGTAACTTTCAGTAACTTCACGATGTCTCAATAAACTTAGCATTAAAATATCGACACAGGTTTTCTTTTCCTGGTGTCTACATTGTTTGGCGGGCTCTGTACTAGCCTCCTCCTCATTCTCTAGTGTGTGTGGGCCTTGTGAGGGCGTCTGGCTCTGACACAACTTACGTGCCCTCTCTTCTGACTCTACGTTTTCTCAAATTACAGAATATCCCGTGATACGGGGAACAGAATTAGATCTAAAGGGCACTAAAGGGTCAAAATGAAAACTAAGCCTTTGCCCCTCCTCCCGATACCCTAACCTTCCTCCAAAGGACTAAATGGTTAGAAGCTTATTTCCTCCTTCTGAATTGTATCACAGTGATTTTGATTTATTCATTTTCAAAAAGGCAGAGACACAGTTCTCCTCTGTGATCCAGCAGCTCAGGTCAGCCCCTGTTTATTTTCCTTTCTGAGCAGGAAAGAAAATGTCCCTTGTTCCATTCATACACAGCACCTTCAATAATCAAGGCTTAAGATGCTACACGGAGTTGCCAGCTTTGTCGACATGTTGGCTTTAAAACTTAAATAGAAACAAACGTCATTTACTGTGCTGTTCCCTTAATGTTATTTACCACAGTAGGAAGGTTCGTGATTCGAACTGTGAGAGAGAGAGGAGCGGTTTATTGTAAATGTTGCACCAGCCGCGGGGACTCTACCCCGTGTGTGGCTGAACATCTTCCTCTGTGTCTTACAGTTCCCGTCTCGCCTCCGAAGTCAAGACAGCCCACTTTTCTGTGTATGTCACTGTGACGTCCGCAGCCTGGATTGATTTCTCTGCCAAGTATTGGGCAGGTGTCCAGGGGGTTGAGACAGGGAGGTGGCCCTGTGGTGCTGTCTGCTGAGGGGCAGTTGAATGTCCCTCTCCAGGGACCCTTACTTTCTGGTCACTTCTTCCTGCTCCCACAGGCCAGCACCGCTGAGGGGAAGCTCAGGGAGGGTCTGTTTATCTCCAGCTCTGTGGAAAGAGTGGACTTGTGAGTCGTGGCCTCTTTATCTTGCAGGGTTAAAAGCTTTCCCTCGTGCTCGGATCCAGAGCTTCTCTGGGTCCTCAGCACTTGCCGATGTGTGCCTTTATCTGGGGACTTCCTCGTGGTGGTTTCCTTGAGGGATTCTAACTCAGGATTGCCAGACACCTGGGCACAGCCTGCATATCTGTTTTCCTCTGCTTTTCCTATGGTCTTATTTCCTGGGAGCTCTGTGACTTTATTTTCCTCCTGGTCTCCGTATTCGCCCTCTTTCTGAATGCTCTGTGTCTTGAAGTTGGCCAGCAGTGTTGATCCCAAAACCCCTTTTTCTCTGCTTTTCCATTTGTCATGAGAAGCTCATAGTTCTTTGGTGACATGCAGTGACACTATCTAGACTTATGATGCTGACCTTACCCTTCCACAAATTCCTTCCTTCCCCTCAGACTCAGGTGCATAGCACACTGATCTCAGCCTCTTCTCCCCCAGGCTCCGGCTGTGATGGCCCTGCTGTGGGGCCCATCTGAAAGCGAGGACAGACGCCAGTGCATAAGAAGAGTTTTGGGGTCACCGCTGACAGGGTGTCCCTGTGGCTTCTGTTTTCTCTGAAAATGCGCAGGGCTTGTAGACAAATGAGTGCCCAGGCACAGAGCTGGTGGGCAGTAGCTTCTTGAGGATGAGCCATTACAGAACGTTTCAGTCAGAGTTTTGAGGATTCATGCCACCCTTAGACAAATCGGTCTTTTTTTCCATGAAGGGCTGAGGTCTCAAGGCTCCGTGCTCTGGTCCACACTGGACACGTTATTAGGACCAGAGATGGTGGGAATAACTCCCCATCTGCTAAAGCACAGACCATCTCAATCGTTCGTTTCTGTTTGGGTTTTGCAGAACTGGGGATCCAACTCAGGACATTGTACTTGGCAGGCAGATGGGGAACCCTGAGCTATATCGCTGGCCCCTAGACCATCTCAGTAAACTAAAAAATGTGTACAATTACTAACAAGGCCAATTATATTAAAATGCAGCCATCAAATGTTACAAAACCTACTTTGATATATGGATATGATCATTTCTTTATTAAGAAATTACATTTAAAAAGTCCAGCGGTGAGGCTCTGTTATTTGAAATAACAGCAAACTTAAGCAACATACTGAGGCAGCTACAAGAGCTATACTATGATAGAAAAATACCTGTGATTTCTTTTGGCAACAAAGTCACAGTTATAGCTGAAGGATTGTGTTCACGCCCCATGCTCCTCACTGAAAGCCTTGCTACCTTGCAGTTAGAGACGCACTTAGTACCTCACACATTTCCCCCAGGCCCTGTGGCACCCAGCCCCTCTTTAAGGACAGTTTCTGGTTCTGGCATGAGCTGAACTCACTGCAAGAAGGTTGGCGCGGGCACACCTGCCCAACACCTTGGGGAATACAGCTTCCTGGCAGATGCATGCCAGCTGCACAGCTGTCCAAGGGGATGTGTCTTTCCCCTCTCGTTCCCTCCGGAGGCCTCACTGTTTTGGTGGCCAATGATGCACCTGGAGCCCTTGTCCTCTGTGCCCTGGCCGTGCTCCTTCTTCTCAGCAGCTTGTGGCTTGATGGCCTTTACAGCCTTTCCTTCAAGTCAAGGAGACTGCTGTCTCCCGAGACCTGGACTGGCCACACGCTGACACCCTGAGCTGGCATCCTGGTGTCATCCGGCCTGCTTGGTCCGCACAGTTAACCTGCTGTTCTGGGTGCCAGGCACAGGTTTCTCCACTCTGCCCTGGGTTTCTTTTGGAGGCACCAGCGATACCCCACATATTTTCTAACAGAAGTTTTGCCTCCCGGACTCCTGGCTCCTGTGACACTAGGCCACACGCCTAGTTAATCAGCCCTGCCTCTCCTTCTGAGCCTCCTTTCTGTCTTCTCTCTGGTTCTCTTTACAAAAGGTTCCTCCAAATGTTTGCTCTTTTTTTTTTTTTAATTCCCGTAGTGTATTGAAGGCACTCTCCCACTTTCCAGGGTGTGACTAATTCGCACCTGACTGGGGACAGGGCAGATGTCAGAGGTGGCCCTCTCTTGACGGAGGTCCCTTGGAGCCAAGGTTGTGCCCATGGGATCACAGCCTTGTGGCTCTGAGCCCGCTGGGTGCAGAGCCTGCTCTAGGGGAGGTGAGAGGCCAGTGACCTTGGCGGAGGTCAGGCTTTGCCAGCTGGGAGAGGACAGGATCCTGAGGGCTGCGCCTGGAGGGCTGGACTGCAGAGCATCTAGGGGTGTAGGGGCGGGGAGCCCTCACAGGAAGTGGGGTTTACGCACAGAGAGGGAACTGCAAGAGCTCTCGCAGGAGGCCCTGAGTTTCCCAGCTGCTTTGGGGGTGGAGGCTGGGGCTCCACTCCAGGTGAGGTACTGGGCCTGGGTTTGGCTCTCCGCACTGGCTGGGTGGGGGCTGGGGCCATGACATCCAGAGGTAACAAATCACTTTTCAGCTTACTTCTCTGACTAGGTATGGGCACAGCTGCCAGGGCAGGCCCAGAGCACTCTAACCTTGCCTTGTTACGTGACTTGGTGCCAGGTGTCCTGCCTCTCTGCAGGCCTCAGTTTATGCCATGTGCAGTGAGAGGCCGGATCTCTCCGGCCTCTAAGAGCCCTTCGGGGCTGGCTTCTTAACCTGTCTGTGGGCTAGGACACCGCTTACAACAAAGCTGCTGCCCTGCAGACTCTTGCCTCCAGGACGGTGCGCACCGGCCAGGAGACAGGTTCCAGCAGGGACTAAGCCTTGATTCCTGCCCACAGCTGGCATTTGGAATTCGGTGCAGGCGCACGTGCCTCGAGGCCCGCCAAGCTGGTTTAGGAGCTGAACTGGATATTTTGAACAGTACACCAGTGTCCCTGCTCTGGGGTGTGGTGGTGGGAAAGAACTTCGACCAGAAACAAACACGCCCACTTAGGGGAGGAACAGAGGCGGCATGGGTCGCGTTGGCATGCTCCCTGGACTGCTCCATCCCAGCAGACCCTGGGTGGGCATCGACAGTGCCTTCTGGTTTGGGGCCGGTGGAAGAAGGCAGCACACAGCAGGGCCCGGCGTGAGCATGCAAGCACCTTTTCAGGCAGATGTGAGTTTCTAACCCACAAAGAAGTCTGCTCTGCGTCCTTCTGGCCACCGGTGAGGCCTGGGTCGTGGCTTCCCCTGGCCCTTGGGGTATACAAGGCTTAGACGCGACTTCAGGCCGCGCGTCCCCAGCTCCGCGAGCCAGCAGCGGCCGGCTCTGCAGTGAGGCTCCTGCGCACCTAGGTGGAGCCCGACCCGCAGTTTTCGGCTGGACCAGCCCCACCTGACCCGCCGGCGCGCCAGGCGGGGGCGCTGCACGGCGGCCGGGGTCCCCCGGGTCCCCCGCGCGGCCCAGTGCGCATCGGCAGCTCCGCGGACCGGGCGGAGCGCGGACAGCAGGGCGCGGGCCAGAGTCCGAGGCGGCTCGGCGCTGCGCCTGGGCTGGCGGAGACCCGCTCCGAGCTCCCCTCCCGCCGCCTCTCCAGAAGGGGCCGCGCCGAGCCGAGCCCAGCCGAGCGGCGGGAGCGCGCCCCGGGGCCGAAGCCTCGGCGTCCCGCGGGCCGACGAGGCGCGCAGCGTCGTGGGCCCCACCTGTCGGCGCGGCGACCCCGGCGCAGGCGGCCCGCGGCGCGCAGGGCCCGGACCCATCCTGAAAGCGGCGGCGGCGGCGGCAGAGGTGGGGGATCCCGGGCGCGCGGAGGCCCCGTCCCGGCGGCGTGCGGCGCGGAGCCCCGGACCGCGCAAGTTGGGTCGCTGCGGCCCCGGCGGCGGCGATGGTGCGGCGGCCCCGCGCGCGGCGCGCAGCCCCGGCCCGCGGAGACGGTGACGGCGGCGGCGTGGCGGCCCCCTGAGCCCCGGGCCGGAGCGAGCGCGGGCACCAGCAGCGGCGCAGGAGGACCCGAAGGAGGAGGAAAAGGAAGAGAAGGAAGGCGACGCGGAACGCGCGGGGGGCGACAGGCTGAGCAGGGCCGAGCCGCGCCGGACCCCCACCCCCCGCGCCGCCGGCCGCCGCTGCGCCATCCACGGCCCGCCGTCCGGGCCCTGCCGGCCGCGAGGCTCCGGGCGGCGGCGGGGCCGATTCATGGGGCCGCGGCGGCCGCCCCCCCGCGCCCCGGCCCCCGGCGCCCCGCAGCCCGCGATGGTGGCCGAGTGGCCGGAGCGGCGGCCGCCGCGGCCCGAGACTTTCCGCTAACCTCCCCGCCCCCGCGCCCGCCGCCCCCTCCCCGCGCCCTCCCCCGCGCCCTCCCCTCCCCCTGCCCGAAAAGACAAGAGATCGCCTCCCGGAGTGGCGCCGCCAGTCGCGGCGGAGCGCGGCGCGGCGCGCATGGGGGGCGCGAGCGGGCAGCCGCGGAGGCTGCACCCGGCGGGGCGCTGATGCGGCGCCTGGACCTTCGCAGCGCGGCTTCGGGGGCGTCGGCCAAGCGGGCACTCCGCGATGCAGCTCCTGAAGGCGCTCTGGGCACTCGCAGGGGCCGCGCTCTGCTGCTTCCTCGTCCTGGTGATCCACGCGCAGTTCCTCAAAGAAGGTAATTGTCCCCGCGCGCGCGGCCCCTAGCGCGGTCCCTCGAGCTCCGGGTGGCCCGCGGGGCCCCAGCGACCCCTGCCTTCCGACGCTTTGTACCGCTGCTGAGTCCAGGCTCCGCGGGCGACACTGCGGGGCCTGGCGGCTGGAGGCTTGAGGCTTCCTGGACCCAACCTGAGTCCCAGACTTGAATTCCTTTCCGGCCCTGAATGCGCCGCTCCGCGCCCGGCAGGGAGGTAGGTCAGGGAGGCTTTCGGTACTCGGATGTGGCTCGGGGCTTGGACGCGCTGCGGCCTCCGTTCCTTCCTCGCTGCTGGAGCCTGTTCCCTTGACCCACATGGCTCGTTGGCCCTGGAGCCCAGCCACACAGTCGCCGGCCCTCGGTAGATGGCACCAGCGCTCCACGTTGGCAAGCCTGACTGGGGTGGGCTCTGAGCCAGCCGGACTGGTGGGCCGTGGCTAGGGGCGCATGGGTGGCAGGGGCCCAGCTCACCCAGCATTCTGATCTCCAAGCCTCATTCTGCCCTTGGTCAGGATCCTCGGCCGGTCAGTGAGACCTGGGTGGTTACAGCCAGGGTGTCCAGGTCCCCCATCGAGTTTTGTTGCTTCCTACACTGCAGGATGGTCTGGCCCCACTTTGGGGTCACTGTGGAGGTGATATATGGTGAAAGTTGGACCTTTGCAGCCCAAGGGACCCTATGCCTAGGGAACCCTGTCCTTGGCGCTGGGGGTGTTGGCAGGTGCGGGCAGTGGGCACCTAAGGTACCCAGTTGGAAACTTTGTAGTCCTGGGACCAGGTTCCCCCCAAGCAGGGTGCTGTGCTTGTCCTGCCCGTGCGAGCAGCAGGAACTGAGATGCCTGTCTCCCAGGTGATACCACCTGCGCACAGGGGTCCCCCACACCACCTGGAGTGGCCCCGGCCTGCCCAGGAAGGTGCTTCCTTCTTATTAGCTGTGGACTCTTAGTGAGGAAGGGCTTGCAGTGTTCATCTTCTTCCCTGCCTCATTAATGAACTGCTGGGTGCTCGGAGTATGTGAGTGAACTTTCCAGCCCCACGGCCCTTGACCTGTGCGGTACTTCCAGGCCTGGCCTTCCATGCCTTGGCCTGGCATCCAGGCAGGCAGAGGAGGCTGCCCAAGTTTACCGCAAGTCAGCCTTGCTCCGGGAGGATCCCAGGGCCCTTCCTGGAGGGGAGGCCAGGCCTTTGTCCGCTCAGCAGCCTACTTCAGCAGCTGTGCTTCTGCGCAGAGTGGTGGTCCCCCAGCTGGGGTGCTGTCCTTCCTGTGAAGGACTCATCTCCTCCAGATTGTCCCCAGAACGCTGTCTTTCTCAGCCAGAGTCTGATAGACCGAAAGGCCACAAGCCTGCCCTTTTCCAATGGCCTGCTCTTTTTGGGGTGTCCTTATTTGCAAAACACAAGCTTGTTATCACTTTGGTACTTCTGGGAGGTCAGCTGCGGAGGCTGGTGGATAGTATTTGTGTGATAGGCCGGCGATGAGGGGAGAGCTGGCTGTTGGAGGGCAGGCGGCCGTGTGGTCCCTTCCCCCTTGCCCCTTAGGGACCTGCCAGTCCAAGGTCTTCCCAAAGCGCTGCTCTCGGAGTCTGTTTCTGATGTGGAAAGAAGTTCCTATCCCATGAGTTGTTGCTGCATCTATCGAGGAGCAGTAATGCTTCTCGAAGGCGGGTTGTGGGGACCCCTGCACACGGACCCAACACTTGCCCTACACAGACATGTCCTTGCCTGGGTCATATGGGGCCTAGGAGGAGGCACAGGCATTTCTGAGACAGCATTGGGGAAGTCCACACCCGCTTGGGGCCTTGGAGCCCTGCAAGCCCTGGTGTCAACACTGTACCCATTGGCTCTGCGGTCGCCTTCTAATGCCCTTCCAGCCAACCTCAGTCTGAGAGGCCAGGGAGGGGCAGCAGCCCGTCTTTGCTGAGTGCCTTTAGGGCCCTTGGGGTCAGGAGCCTGAGGTCCGGAGGCAGAGGCTGGGAAGCAACCCCAGGGACCCTAGGCCAGCAAGAGGGTAGGAGTCGGCAGCCAGAACCATTGTGACTTGTTGCCTGGGGACAGAGCAGGAAAAGGCTGTTTAAACGGCCTTTTCTTCCAATCTGGTTTTTCAGGAGCAAAGAATAGGGGACCCAGGGAGCCCTTTTGCACGCTTCCCTTTTGTGTGCAGATGCAGGCCGTCCCGTGGCTAATCGGTCCTCCTCTGGCGAGTCTGTCTCCAGCGGCTGGGAAGATGAATAGAGCTGCAAACCCAGAGAGGCCCATTGTGGTCCCTAATTGCAGCCCTGGCTTGTCCAAGCTCCTGTCAAAACAGGTCCTGCCCACCATGTGGCTGGCGCTGGGAAAGTGTGGCCGCAGTGTGAGGTCCAGGGGGCAGAGGCCATGGGCAGTACCGTGACCTGGTGTTGGACTCGTAGGAAGCTCTGAGCCTTCTCCCAGAGGAGGGCAGCAGCTTTCTGCTCCCCGAAAGGGGTGTGAGCTGCAGGTAGTTCTGAGTTAGTGAAGATGGGGCCGGGTGGGCACTTAGGATGCCGCCTGCCAAGCTAGCCTCTTCAGTAGGATGCGGAGGTTAAGTGAAGCAGGCATGGGGGTGGAGGCCAGAGGCTACACTTTCCCTTAATTATGTGCAGTCTAACCACACTGCAGGGTTTTGGCTACAGTCAGAATATCCAGATTTCCATCGGCCCCTTCCAGAGACTTTTAACACCTCGCTCTTAAAGTCTTTGAGTCCTTTGCACCAGGACCCTGTAGCCCAGTTTCCCGACTTCGATGTGGCCACTTCTTGTGCCAGGAGGAGGAATAGGACTGTACTCCAGAGAGCAGATGACTGGCAGCCAAACAGCCCGGGCAGCCTGTGGGGGACCTTGGGGTTCGGGACCCAGAGGAGACAGATAGGGCTAGGAGCTCCTTGGCAGTCATTTGCACTGTGAATCTGAGGTTTAATGCTCTTTGTGGATCCTTTTGATGGTAGGGAGTGAGTCTTCCAGGCCAAGCACGCTATTAAAATTCTTCTTAGTGGATTAATATCGAGAGCTCGGGAGGGAGATTAGCGTCTGCGTCCAGCCGCCTGAGCAGGGTTCCTGCGCTTCGTTCAGGGCCTTTTCTGAGCTGGCTTGGCGTGCCTGTCTCAGCAGCTGCTCCGAGCGCAGACTGTTGGTTGAGTAAACAGGATCCAACATTCATGTATTTGGTGACGCTCACTGTTTTGAAGTGTCCACTCTGGGAGCCCCTGGGCCCCATGGGTAGGGCCGCGTTTAACCCAGAGCGGGCATCTGGACAGTGCTAATTGAGGTTCTGCACAGTGCCTGTTAATTGGTGGCACCTTATAGAATTAGCAGCCAACGCTAAGCCTTTGGATACTTGTTACATTGACCAGTTTGCTTTTAAATACAGACAAAGGGCTTTGGTGACATAGCGGAGTTCCCGGCCTTCAGAGTCTGTAAACAATGTCCGCTGAATGCAAAAGAGCCATCTTTCCTGTCCTCAGCATCTGTGCATCTTCCAGAGCCGGGGCTGGCCGTGGGCAGGGCTTCCTGGGGGCTCATCCAGGATCGGGTGCAAGCTCAGGGACCCCGGGACCAGTCCAGAGCAGCCATGTGGTTCTTGGTAGGGGCCTGCAGGTGGGCCCGGTCTGCTTTAGAGCCGGTGATAGCGGAGAAGAGGAGAAGATGGCTGCAGGCCCAAGCCGTCAAGGAGGAGGAAATTCCGGCGGCCTCGCCTTCCACTCAGCGGTGTAGTCCAAGTCGGACCCAGCATCCTCTTCCTGCCCAGGCTATGGGCCCCAGGCCTGACACTGGGTGGGCTCTGGGCTGCCTGTAGAGGAGTCTCAACTTTGCCCAGGGTCTCTAGCCACTGCCCACAGGCTCCTTCTGAGGACAGGGGCCCTCTCAGTGCCAGGTTGGACAGGGTGCGGTGCCCTGGCACGGCCGCTCCCTGACTGCAGACCGTATAGCGAGGCCAGGGACAAGCGAATGGCCGCCAGGGTGGGGTGGTATTGGAAAGGCGTTAAAAATAACCTGCTCCTTTATCATCATTTACTATCGCTTCTTGGGTGACACAGAATCTAAATACAATCCACACTCACCATAATAGGATCGTCATTGGTTAAGTTTCTGACAACTGGAAAAGTTAAAGCATAAAGGATCAGCAATGGAGGTGACATTCAGATGCGTCCGCTCAGCTCAGGCCTGATGGAGGCAGGAGGCGCTGAGTCCCCAGCTCCAGCCCTTCGCTTCCGGTGTCAGACCGGGCTGTCCACCGGGAGGGACAGACCCTGGCCACTTCCTGCAGCAGCAGGAAGGCCCATCCGTCCCTGTCTCGCCTCCATCTGAAGTCGGTGTCTGAAAAGCTCACAGAGGATGTCAGCCCTCGCTCAGGCTCGGGACGCCGTGGCTTTTCGGGGTCCCTGGGCTAGGCAGGCAGGTCACGAGGCTGGAGTCCAGCCACCTGCTCTCTCAAAAATCACACCACATCCCCAGCTCTGGAGGAATGTCCACGTGGCCCAGCCCCGAAGCCCTGGGCTGGGAGGGGCGTCAGGGCGGGTGGCCGCCCGAGTGATTGGTTGCAGAAATCTTCCTTTGTGTGTGTTTGTGTGTGTGCACATGTAGCGGTGTAATTAAATACTCATAGGGTTTATTCAGTTGTGTGTAATCTACCTAAGCATATAAAATTTATGAGCATGTATTATGAACTTGATTTAAAATATAGCTGCTTAATTAGTGAGCAGAGACGCAGCTGGGGTGTGTGGTGGGGCTGGGGCTGCTCCTCTGTGCCCTGTATGCACGTCCCTGAGTCCTGGGGCAGATGTGACATGGACAGGCTGTTAGGGTGAGCCCGTGTGGGGTGTGCAGGGTGGCCGTGAGCTTGGGGGCACACCTAACAGCCACAGCCATTGGCTTTGTTTGGCCGGTGGGTTTGGGCACCCGCTTCAGATTTGGTGTCATGGTGCACAGTGCCACCAGACGCTGAGCGGCCCCCTCGACTTCTGGTCTCTTCTGTCTACCTGGGCACAGCCTGCCAATGAACACACCCCACTGGGGCCACATCAACAGAGACCTGACCACAGGGAGTCACACATGTACATACCGCTCACATGTCACATGCACTGTATACACATGAACATGCACAGTACACATACCACATTCACACACTCCTGTCACACATCACACACTGCATACCATCTGTATGAGGTGCGGTGTTCAAATCAAAGGGGATGTGGAAAGGATTGAGTTGGTTTATGTGCTTGTACCAGCTCCCCACGACGAACACATCATTATGGACTTTGAACATGAACGATAAACATTACAGTAAGAGACACATCGTCATGAGTCCCCCTCCGCCCCTCCGCCAGCCTGGACACGCTCAAGCAGCTGCTCTCCGGAGCTGTTTAGGAGTCTTCTGTCTTCAGGGTCTTTTCATGGTCGCCTCGATGTCTTGAATGGATTAAAAAAAATGGATTAAAAATGGCAGAGACGGTTTCTGTCAAATAAAAAACGTGACTTTGGGGCCTCCTGCACCTTCTTCACAGATCGGACATCAGGGGTCTTCTGGCTCTTTTCCAAAGTCAGAAAGACCAAGAAAGGCTGGTGTGTATATCGGTTCGTACCACGGAGGCAGCAAGGGCCGCACAGCTGGCGACTTTTGGGAAGGGGGACTCCGAGCTGCTGCAGAGAGCGGCCGGGAGGACGGGAGGAGGTGTTCCAAGCCCGGGGGTAGCTGGAGGGGCATCTGTGACAGGTGTCTTTTACTGTAGTACATTTCTAAAGCATAACTGCTCATTGCATATTTGATCAAACTTCATAGATGTCAGTCACACAGGCACAGACACCACACACCGATACATACTCCACACAGAACCTCATTACATTGGCAGACATCATACACTGCACACATACATGCCACACACATAGCGCACACACACAGCCACCACAGAGGTGCACATTCCCCCACCACATTGACACACTACATTTGTACACACCACACACAGATAGCATACATATACAAATACACAGCACATACATGCACACCACACACCTGCCTGCAAACACCACATATACACACCAGCTTTACATGTACACTGCACTTATACACACTACACACACACAGCACACATCTCATGTATAGACATATATGTGGTGCTTAGGTATACATGCTGCACACACACACACACACACACACACACTCTGTAGTGCCTGACCACCAGGCATACCACATATAAGTAGCACATGTACACATACCACTTACACACATACCACAAATGCACCACATACACCCCCCACACACACCACCCTACACACATCACAGACAAACAGCGCGTGCACACTGGGGTGCACACTCCACACACTGGCCCCAGCCCTGTCTGTCCTGCAAGACAGAGGTGCAAGCTGCCCACAGCAGCCCTGTCCTCTGCTTCTGGGATTGGCCTGTCCCTCACCCAGTGGGCTAAGCCTCCCAGAAGGTTCTTAGCCTCCTTCTGCAGGACAGGGTATGGGCAGGGTGAGTGGTGTGTGTGTGTGGTACATATGTGTGAGTGATGTCTGTAGGGCATTGTGTGTGTGATGTGTCCAGAGCAAGGGCGCCAGGTGCCCTGTCACCTGCAGAGGTCAAAGGCCAGCTGTCCGGAGGCTGGAGTGTGCAGGCTGACAGAAGGGGAGGCTGAATGGTGCCAAGACATGGAATATGGAAGGTGGGCTGGCCCCAGTGGCTGGGGTCTGCTCTGCCCTGTCCTGCTGTGCCCTGCCACGCCCTCCCCTGCCCTCTCCTGTCCTGTCCAGGCATGCTGGAGGTACGCCACACTGGTGGTCTCACTGGGCACAGGAGTTAGTGAGCCGCAGCCACTGGGACAGCCTTGCACAAGGGCATGGGTCCACCTGCCAGTCTGATGCCTGGCTTGGACTTCCAGTGCTTCTCTCCTGGGGCCGGCAGCAGTAACCCAGCCCTTCCCAAGGCTCGGGGACCTGGGCTGGGTCTCAGGTCCCCGGGAAGCCCACTCGTCTTCTTTTCCTTTGAGCACTGATTGGCTAGTTTGTGGAGCATGCTCTCCCTGGACCGTTCCTGAGGCCCCCTGGCTCCAAAACCTTCTCTGTACAGAGGGGCTTCACAGAAAGCATGTGAGTCTTTGGGTCCAGCAGGAAATAAATGTGGGCTAGAAAAGCTTCAGTCTAGGTCACCTAGGGAACCAGCCAGACCTGGGATTCACGGCCTGTTCCTTGAGAAGGTAGCACTTGGGTGCTGGATTTCGGGCGTCTTGTGCCTAGCTGAGGATTCAGGGTCCCGGGGTGGCCAGGACATCTTGCGCCCAGCATCACCACCTCGTGCTGTCCAGAGAGGCCCCCGAGTGGGCCTGGTGAGCCAGGTGAAGGACACTGGTTCCTCCAGCTGGTTGCCTGGTTACTAAGTGCTGAGATGACAGGTCTGGGGGACCCTGCTAACAAGTGTCACTTCAGTGGCTGGGGCCAAGGACAGAGCTTGTGCTGAGCCACAGCAGGGCTGGATGGCACACCTCTTCCTCAGTGAGCTCTTTTGGCAGACTCAAGTGCCCACATTCTCTGGTACTGGTGTGTGTGTGTGTGTTCCTGAGGGGCCGGGGCTGGGGACAGGACCCCTGTCTGGGGGCAGGGGCAGACATAACTATGGGAAAAAGCATGGTCCTCGCAGAGCCCAGCTTCCCACTGAAGCCCTGGGCCTCGTGGACGGCATCCATGGATCTGAGTTTGACTCTGCTGTATGCCGTGCAGTGACCTTGACCCTGAGGTGACCTTTGACCTCTCCAGTGCCCTCACCACCTTCTATGCATGGTGTCCCGGGAAGTGAGGGAGGCCTACCCCCCAGGCTCCACGTCTCACTCACCCCCGACAGGTCGGAGGACCCTGTCCTGGCCACTCAGAAGTGCCTTCTCCATGTGGAGGCAGCATTGTCTTTGTAAAAGCCAGGCCAGTGATTCTGATCCCGCCACCCCGTCTTGTGGACGCTGGGGACCTGGAGGGTGGAGTGGATCCTGGGCAGGTGTGTGACACACCCTCTGTGCTGTCCCAGGCCCTGGTCTGGGTTCCAGCAGCTCCAGCCGTGCGGCTTGCGCTGGTCACTTTGATCCTTGCATATAACCCTTCTGAGAGGCCGGTTTGTTGGGTGGGCGTGTGCTGTGGACAGCAGCCATCTTCTCTGCTAGGTCTGGGGTGGCCTTCCCTGCAGGCCCGCAAGGACCCCAGATATGAGGAGCTGTGTGTGCTCCCAGAGAGCTACTAGCCTATCCTGCTGCAGGTTCCAGTCCGTGTGCAGGTGCTGTGCTTGGCATGTAGGGAACGGACCTGCTGCCCTCCACCTGAGAGAGCTGCGTGCCTGGGGCAGGAAGGTGGCAGTGACCTTGCACTCGGCTGACTGTGTAGACCCCTGTCCACGTGTGGGATGCTGCACTGTGTGCAGGAAGGTGACCCACCAGCTGGGGCACCTGGTCCTGGGTAGACTGGATGTGGCACCTTCTCCCTAACTCTGACTCTGTACCTAGGTTCCCACCTGCTCCCCGAACATCCTATGCCTCTTGTCCTTAATTTAGCCTTTTAAAGTCCTGGCCTTCAATGGTCTTGGGACTCTGAGGACATGGGTAAGCTGTGATCGGCCCCTCTGGGCTGCTGCACCTCTTAGAACAGGCTCCCACTCCCCAGAGAAGCGGTGAGCCTGTGTGCCCAGGGGCCCTGTGCCTAATCCTGTCTCTAGCTGCACAGAGAGGAGGCAGGTGGGTTACCTACAGTGCCCCACAGCAGGCAAGCCCCGCCTGTGTCACCTGGCTCAGGGGAGAACAGGGTCCCTCCAGAGAGGCCAGGGGACCCAGGAGGCCAGTGTGACTCTTGAGGGACACTGAGGCAGGCGCAGAGTCCTGGGCAAACCCCGGAGGCAGGGACCTGACCCCTGTGAGCTGAGTCCTGTGCCCTGTCCTGACCTTGCTGTACCTCCTGGGACCCACACGGGGTGTCAGGGTGTCCGCAGGAAGGGGGACACACGGGGTGATGCGAAGGACACGGGTTCCACTATGAGTTGAGGTAGGATCCGGTCCCAGTCCCCTGGGAGGCTCAACACAAGTCCTCCTGGTGAGGCTGGTGACTTCAGGGTGCAGTATGGTCCTTGGGCTGTGGTCTCCCTGTGCCGACATGGGCAGGGCAGGGCAGGCAAGGTGCCCTCTGTGCGGGAGCCCAGGAGTCTGAGGACCTGTCCCCAGGACAGTCCAGCTGGGCTGCGTGGAGCCAGCTTAGGCCCGTGTGACCGTCCCAGGTATATTTAGAAGAGGTCACACAGCTTTTAAAACCATGCTTTCCAAAGCCAGCGTCTGCCTCGGAGAAGGCGGATTTTATTAGCCAATTACCTCGCTTCTCCCCGATTACAGAGGCAGCCAAGCAAGCCGTGATTCGCTCCGCTGATAGGAGAGCCGGAGACCTCGCTTATAAATAACTCCCTGCTTTGCAGAGCCACAGAATGTCTTCAGACCTCTGTCCCTGGGGAACGCCTTCGCAGTGACAGCTTCCTGCTCCTCCTGCCCGTTGCCGTGGGGACAACCTTGATAGACATGCTGACGTTGATTTGATGCGCGTGTATTGAGCACCTGCTTCATCCAACCCTGGGCTGGGGACGGGGACAGGCGGGTGGACAGGTGGGGTGGACCAGAAAGGGGCATGGATGGATTCCGTGGGATGGTTACGTACAAAATCACAGAGCAGGGTCCCTGTAGTGATGAGATGTGGACTCCACTGGGGGCCCCTTGGTGGTCTCCAGACAGGTGCACCCAAAAGTTCAGTGTCCTCACTTGGGAGAAAGGTCTTTAGACATGGCGAAGGGTCTACAGGGGAAACTCTCCTAGTTAGGGCACATACAGAGCCCGGTGACAGGTGCTTGGAAGGAGGAGAAGCACACCCAGGACAAGGAGAGATGGAACAGGGCTGCCTGGAGCCACCGCGAACTGGAAGAGGCAGGAAGGGCCCAACCCTGGAGCCTTAAGAGGGAGCAGGACCTGGGGACAAGCTATCTCAGACTTCCGGCCTCCAGATGCCTGCTCTTTATACAGAGGCTTCATGGGATGGCTTCAGGGCGACCTGGAAGCGGAAGTAGCAGGCTCAGAGGTCACCTGAGTGTTGACTGGTGTGGGAGGCTACCCAAGCCATCCTCTACCTGTCTCAGAGGCTCCGGGTGGTGACTCAGGCTGGGCAGGTGTTCCCGAAGGTGAGGACGTGACTCCTTCTGGGACACAGCACCCCACACACGTGCCCATCTGAGGGTGGGGTGGGAGACAAGCTGTTTTCCCCAAGGGCCGAGGATGGAGGTAGGTAGCCTGGAAATTTGTGATGTCCTTTTACCCATAAATTGGGCACTTCCCAAGTCAAGGCCCCGCACCACTGTTGGCCCGCAAGCTGGTTTTATGCAGGACACGGAGAGGTATTTTTCATTTTAATGGCTGTGTATTTACTTTTATGGTTACCTTCTATTTATGACAATGGTGCAGCTTTGTATTTACAGGGTGATGGAAAGTGTCTTTTTCATAGTCATGTGATGCATGGATATGGTAAATTCCAGGAGGCTCAGCATGCCCAAGGGGCAGGAGACGGTGGGTGGAATGCATTTATCGAGCACCTACTATGTGGCTGGAGCACGGAGTGGGTGGAGCTGAGCTACGGACCGGGAGGATGGAGAAATGCGGTGAGGCAGCAGTGGGCGGTGGGTCTGTGGCTGCCGGGCGGGGGAACTTGGTGAGTTGTGGGTGGGGGAAGAGCTCCCCTCAGGCCTCAGCCTGGGGAAGACTCAGCAAGTCTCCCAGAAATGCAGGGAGGAGTGAGGCTGAGGAGATGCTGGTGCCCGAATAGAGCTCATGTGTGTCCTGGGGGTGCTGTGACTGGGGCCAGAGACGGCCTTACGCACAGGAGCACGTCCCCTCCCAGCCTCGGGGTCCAAGTGGGAGAGGCGAGTCCCTGGGTGTGAGGTCCTGGCCTCACTCCAGCTTCCCAGGCCACCTGCAGGCTGTGGTCCTCAGCTGTGGCCGCGTCTTTGCCTCTGCCCGCCACACACGGCTGTCCTCTCTCTCTGCGTCTGTCTTTCCATCTGGTCTCTCAAAAGGACACCAGCCTGGGGTCTGGGTCCTCCAGATGGGTCGGGAGATCCTGTGGAAGGTGTGTGAGGAGCCCTGCTCCTGACGTGGCCTGTTCCCAGGTCTGGCAGACCCCACGTGGAGGGTGGAGGGGACGTAGCCCCTGCTCAGACCTCAGCCCTGTGTGCTCTGGGGCTTGCGGGTCCCCTCATTTGTTCACGTGACAGCGGAGGCTCTGATCCAGATGCTCCTTTCCCAGGGACACCCACCCAGGGCCCGTGCCTCCACCCCGGGGCCTGTTGTCGGAGTGGGCCGCGCTGATGGCCTGGAATTGCCCTGTGACGAGACCCGGGCAGTGCTCGGGCGCCCACTGCCATGTGTCCACATGGAAGTTCATTCTCCTTCATCTTGCTCTGCATTTGAAAGGGAGACTGGGAGACAGCTTGGCGTTTGTCCGGCCTCTCTGAGGTCATCATTTACTCCAATTGGAATAGACTGTGGCCAATTTAGCAGTTACCTGGGATGTTATTAAAACAGGCTCCTAAGTTCCCCACGTTTTGTTTGTGATTTATTCCTGATGCATTAATTCCCATTAATCGAAACCGAGATGTTTCTCTTTCCCATTAAGTCCGTGACTCGGCAGCGGAAGCAGATGCTCAGCTCTGTGCATTGTGCCCATGGCATCCCTGGGCGAGAGCTGTGAGCGGGAGCCCTGCTGCCCACGCCGGGTCCCAGAGTGGGAGGGCTGCTGGCCCTGACCCCTGTGTCTGACCCCAGCGACGCGCACCCAAGGGTGCTGGGCAGGTGCTTACTTGTTGGAGGGGACACTTTCTGGTTTAGGGAGGAGACACTGACACAAGAGGTGGTAGAGGGCCCGGGGAGAGAGGACAGGGAGGCCTGGCCAGGGCCGTGGTCAGGTGGGGGAGTACCGGAGGGAGAGCCTGGTCCTGACCTCGACACCTTGACTTTGACTTGGCCATGGGTGTCCTTCGGGCAGCAAAAGGTGCAGGGGACCAGCAGGTCCAGCGTGGGCCTGAGCAGAGGCCTGCTCCATGCTATGCTCTCAGCCTCTCTGCACAGCTCATTCTGCCCCAGGAGTCCCTGATGCCCGCGCCCTGATGTGACAGTCCCCAGGTCTAGTCTGGGGCCTCCTCTCAGTGATGTGTGGCAAGGGCTCGTGTCCTTCCTGCCTCAGTCTCCCTCGGCGCTGTGGCGATGATACAGGCCCTGCAGGTGCTCTGCACAGAGCCGGACCCATGAGGAGACCGAGGGTGGCACTGTGGCTCTAACACACCAGGCCTGGAGCTGCCCAAGCTTCCTGTGCCCACTGCCATGTCACTGGGGCCCTTGGGTGAGACCCCTGCTCTAGGAGGGGTGCCACTGGGCTAATGCAGTCATGGGGTTGGGAGCCAGGCCTGCTGGAGAGGAGGGGGCAGCTCACAGGCCTGGAATCCCCTGCAGCCATGTGAGGTAGAATGTCCCTGTGTTAGAGGGGTGGGGCCCCAGGGCCCCCAGATCGGCCCCTTGAGAACAGAGTGGCTTTTGGTTTTTAAGTGGAGCCTCAGAACTGGTTCTCCTGAGATGCCAGAGATGCAGGACCGTGCAGGAAGGAGAGCATGTGACACGGCCTGTAGGGAAACAGGCGCGGGACAGGAGTGTCTTGCCCTGGTCCACCTGGGCTCTGAGTTCCTGGTGCTGGACGTGGAAGGAGAAAGGGGTTCTCCAGGCAGGTGGCCTCAGGCCCTGCAGTGGTGAGAGCTGGTGGCCAGGCCTTTGGGACTGGCCCCTCGGGAGCCTATGGCAGGGATGGTGGGGCAGCGGGGTTGGCTGAGGTCTGTGGGCTGAGTCTAGCTACATTGTTCCAGTGGCCCCTGGGTCATCACTGCAGCACGGCACACTAGTGTTGAGAGCTCAAAGTTGCACCTTGAGTTCCAGCCCAGAACAGCTTCCCTGGCCAGTTACTGTCTTGAGATCTTCGGTGCCACAGATCCAGAAGTCAGGGTCACCCAGTGCCAGTCAGCTGCGGCCATTCCTTTGGTTACGTAAGATTTCATTTCCCTGTCCACTCGACATCTCTTTAAAAGAGTCCTGGTTTCCTTAAAGGCCCTTTGTGAAACTGGAAGAGACAGAAGCCTCTGGTCACAGTGCTGGGCCTGTGACCCTTGGGGTTTGGGGCTCAGTCCTGCCTGCGGGGTCTGCTGTCCTGCTGGGCATCTGGGGAGCTGGCCTTGGGCCACACCCGAGCGCCCAGAACCAGGCCCCATTTAGGGTAGTCACCAGCGAGCCCTGGATGACCAGAGTGACTTGCTTCCAACACCAAGCACTCCTGGGAGTGTGCACAGAGGGGCTCACACGTGCGTGCACGCCACCTCCCAGGGGCAGCTGCCATCCTAGTTGGGAACATGGCAGCGGTGGTAAAGCTGGGCCTGTCTCCTTTGTGTCCCTGTGGGAACATGCTCTCTGTGGACCTGAGGCCACCGTGCTCTGCCCACACTGCACTGCAGGGCACAGGTGCATGTAGCACTTTCTGGTCTGCCTAGAGCAGCTCCCATGTGCCCCAGGGCATCCCGGTAGACTGGCTATGCCCGTCTGCACTGGCACACAAAGCCTCACAGTAGGCGATTGGGGCAGGCAGTTTCTGTGAGCTTTGGAGTTGGGGACCAGCATGAGTGGAATGGGGCACCCCGCTCTGCATCTGCAGCCTTTGGGCCCCAAGAGAATCTTGCTGGGGCAGAAACTGTCTTTGCACTTTCTGTGGCCAGGGAGGGTCATATCCAGTGCTGTCTGCTGGCTGGGCTGTGACCTCAGAGGCCTCCCCTGGGTTTGTGATCACACACAGGTCCTCCAGTTCATTTCTCAGGGAGAAATCACCAGCAGAGAGCTGTCCTTGTCACATAGAGAAGGTCAGGAAGTAGACGTGTGTGTTAGCCAGGTCACCATATCACCTGCATCCGGGAGCTCCTAGGTGAACCAGGCAGCTGGGCTGCTCTGGGACCTGGCCAGGTCAGGTGGGTTCTGTGCAGGTGCACCAGGACAGCCACAGCCGGGGGGGAAGTCCTCTCCACACCTGTGCCCAGGTGCACAGCCGCAGCCGCACACCTCTCCCCAGCCCCCAGCTCCTGGCCCCGCCCTGCTGTTTAATTAGTGCCAGGGAAGGGCCACGCCAACATCATTGTGTGTTAATCCTTTAAGAACTGAGGTTGTCTCAACTGCGGCTGAGTTACAAGCTGAATAAATTAAAACTCCCCGTACATGATATCTTGTAGCCTTATTAAGTGGCGAGATTATGCAAAAAAAATCGTTAAGTATGATAATGCAACTTTTGCTGTGATTTGTAACAGGACATTCATTATCTCTCATTCTGCTGTATTTGAGCTCCATTCCAGGGGAATTAGTGGTATTACGGTTTAAATCTTAACTTTTGTGTTGCAAAAGCATGTTCCAGAGCTTTGAAATGTATCTCAACGCAGCGCCTGGATTTCACCGGTTTAACAAGCCTGGAGCGTGAGGGCTTCAAAGCTTGTCTAATCTAGAGAGATCGTGGCTGTTGTTCCAGCAGGTTTTTTCTATCTAATTAAAAACTGTTGTTCTCCTGCAAGTGACCCTGATAAAGTTGTATCAGGGACAGGGGTGGGGAAGTGGGAAGAGACTCAGCCCCGGAACTCAGGCCAAGACTCTTCCGGTGACTACACCGGCCGCAGTGCCCAGCCAGCTCCGGGCACCAGCTCTGGGCTGCCATTGTGGGTAGCGGCTGTCCTGCCCCGTGTGTCACCGACGAACTCACCTCACAGTAGCACTTCCTTAAAGTGTGTCAGAGCGTGAGGATGGTGCAGTGTTAGCAGGTCGGGGCTGTTTTAGGGTTCAGAAGAACTGGGTGGACGTGCAGAGAAGTCCTGTGTGGCTGGCATCTTTCCCTCGTGGTCGCAGACAGGGTGCGTGCATCACAGTAGATGAGCTGGCATTGATGCATTCTTGGCAGGGTTGGCATTGGGTGTGTTATGTCCTATGGGTGTGGACCCACATGGCATGGTGCATGTGCACGGTGCCAGTGTCGGGGGGACCAGTGCCGTGCCCTGAAATGGTTCTGTGGTCCACATACGTGGTCACCTTTTTTATACTCACTGCCAAGACCTGCTGGATGCAGGCTGTGTGCGTGTTTGTGTGTGTGCACACGCATGAGCCCATGGTACTTCCGGAGACGTCACTGCAGCAACCTCCCCTGTTGATTATTTGCACCCATGGTTTGAGCTTGAGCGGGGGCTGGAGGCCTGGTTCCTTCTGAGCTTCGAGCCTGGTGCTCCCTTGGAGTGGCGGGATGGTGGCAGAATGGTGGCAGGTGACCTCCAGTAGGCAGGAGTTGAGATGCTGGCACTAACCGGCCTGCAGACTGGGTGCCACATCACAAGACTTGAGCCCCGTGACCTGTGTGCACTGCGGTGTTGTGCAGAGTGCGGATGTGGCGGAAGAGGACTCAAGGTTGCCCCTCTGTCCTTGGAGACTAGGCCGTTTACACTGCTGCTGTTTGCAGTAGGGTTTCTGTAACCTAGAACCAGGTGCAAGTCAGAGTCCAGCACTGGACATTACAGTCTCTTCATCCACATTAACATAAAGATATGGAGCTCAGTGTATGATTCGCATAAACCAGCAGCAAAGTCCCATGTTGCTCGAGGGGAGGACGTGGTCATCGCCATCCCTTTGACTTCCCCACCAGCCTCCTTGGTCCCCATCCTGTTGCCTCCCTGGCCTCCTGTCTCTGCTAGGTGTGGACTATCTCAGCATCTGTTAACTCTGCATTCCGCTCCTGTGTCTGGGCGACTCTTCTGTCCTCATCCTCATCCTCCCTGTGAAGCCTCTGGAGGGCAGAAGCCAATGCCAGGATGGCGGAAATGGGGCAGGCGGACCCGGTGCAGCCCACACCAGGACACGCTGGGAGAAGCAGCCAGCATGAGGTCCTAATAAGTACAGTATCACAGCCTGTGGCCCAGCTGACAGGCATATCCACCATCACACGGAGGGGGCTTCAGGGGGCACTGTGAAGGGCTGGCGGTATGAGAGGCCCAGGATCGGTAGCACAGGCCCAGGAAAGCCATACGAGAGGGATGACCGCTCCTGTGCCATAGCTGCTGCTCCGGGCCGGCCTTCTGCTCATCTACAGAGAGCCGTGCAGGTCCTGTCCTCCCTCACACCTCTCCCGGTACCACCGGCTTCTACGCCAGCCCCGGGGTCCACGCAGCTCACTGCAGCGGAGGTGGCCTGGTGCGGATGTGAGGGTGCTGCTGGCCGTGACGGGGCTTCCACCTCTCCTCCACTCGGCCATCTGCCTGCAGAGAACTCAATAAATGCTTTGTTTTGCATTGAACGCTTGTTAGAAGGGAAGAAGTCGGGGCCAGTCACATGGGAGAGGTACAGAGTGTGGGGCTGGGGCCCAGCCCTTTCTGGCACCTATTCACACAGCACCCAAAGCTAGACCCTGCTGCCAGGCGTTTATGGAGGGTCGTGGTGAGGTCCTGATTGGTTAAGTTACAGCCACTGATGGTAACTCTCCGGCCCGCCCTGCCCTCCCTGGAGTGGGGTCAGAGGCCCAGCCATCCCCTGCTCACTGTGGCTTGCTCTCTGGTGACAGTTCTCTGGTCCTGGCTCCTGGGTTCAGGAGCTATGCCCTGGAACCAGAGACAGGTGGAAAGTTGGTTTCCTGTGCCTTCCCAGGGCTGCCTCCACCATCCCAGACCAGCCTGGACGTCCTTGTGAGACTGGACAGGCTGGACATGGGCCGTGGGAGCTTTACACCAGAGCAGAACGCACATCCCCTAAACCCAAGGGTGAGATGGTCTCTGTACTCAAAAACGGCGGATTGGAACACCAATGGCAGCCCCCCTCCAGCAGGGAATGTGGGACATTCTGGAGCCCTCCTCAGGACGGGCGCCATCCTTCCATACTGTCCCCGCAGGTGTTCGATGCACCTGCACGTGCACAGCTGGGCCACTGCCCTGTCTCCTGCCCTGTGGGACTCTTCTTGAGGCTCCACAAGCAGAGTGCGTGGGAAGTACCATCACTCTGTCCTATGGCTGCACACTCTTCTGGTGTGAGCAGTACATGGAGATGGTCTGAGCCTTCCACAGTTGAGGAACACACCCTGGGAGAGGCCCTGCACCCCTTGAGTCTCACAGCGTGGGTAGCGCTGCAGAAAAAGGGTGGCACAATATCTGAGACCACGTGAGAAACTCTGAAACCCTCCAAGCCCAGGGTTTGCCCTCTGACAGGACCCATGTCCCTGTCCCCCACATCTGCACCACGGGATGTGGTGAGTTCTCTCTGCACAGGGGTCACCTGCCCACCTCTTGCTATCTGTGACGACATCTGTTCTCTTTCTAGTTTCTCACTGTGGACGTTCAGCTTGATCGTGTCAGGCTGAGAGACATGTTTCGAGGTGTGTCTGGGCAGGGATGGGGATGTGACCTCAGGCCTGTATCTGGCCCCTGGACCCTTACTCGCAGGCCCTATTGTCTTGGTTCCTGACCCCCATGAGCCAAGCAGCTTTGCTCCTCCAGGTCCTTGCACCACATTGCTCCCACCTTGGAGCTAGCTGACCATGGACTGAGCCCCCTGAAACCAGGAGCCAGGTTAAAGCTGGCCTCCTTGGCGGTGCAGGTGTCAGGGGTTGTGTCCAGCAATGGGAAAGCAGATGAGTATAGTCTCCGTGGGTTTTCTGTGTGGGTCATCTCGTCCAGACCATAGGATGCTTTTCTATGATATCTGTCCAGGGCTTTGCTCTAGCACAGATACTTATTTACCAGTCTCAGCTCCAGTAGCTTGTGTCTCTCGGACTCTGACTAGAGCCACTTCCCAGGGGACCGCATGGACCCCACCATGGCTATGGACTCTGACACCTGCACAGTGCCGGCACAGGCAGGTGCCTGAGGATCAGGGAAGGAGTGAGGGCCAAGCCTAACAGCGCCAACCAAGTCAGAGTCCTTCTATCCCTACGTGGGATTTTAACATCCAGGGTGCAAAGGGAGCCCTGCCAGAGTCCTCCAGGTTGCAGCTCTTTGGTGGCATGTGGGGATGTCCAGATGTGGGGGCCAGGGGGCCTCCCTGAATATAGATGATGCCCTGAGGTCCCGGAGACCCATTGAGCAGCCTTGTAGCTAAGGTAAGACAGCGGTCTGCAGCGTCCACAGTGGTTGGGTGATGTGAGAGCAGCTGCACAGCCCCGATCCAGGCCCCAGGGCCCAGGCCAGGTCCACATGTCCAGGGCTTACACGTTTTGCAGGCAGCCAGCATGGCTTCTCAGGAGCAGTGTCTGCCATCTTTCTCTGTACCCACTCCTCCCCCCATGCTGCCATCCCCCCTGCCTGTCCTTGGTCCCAGGTGGGCAAGGCCTGTATACCTGAAACCACAGCCTCCGCTGTCCACCTGACGGAGGTGTTACTGTGCTGGGTGGCAGGGTGTCCCTCTCCTGCTTGACAAGCACACCTTCCGACCCTTTCCATGTGTCTGAGGACCTTTGGTGCCTCAAGTGGCGGGAGATGTCGGATGCATTAACGTTCATACACAGCCCCTGGGTGGTGTTACTGGTACCCCAAGTTATGGGCCTGGTGCTGGGACGATGAGGCACAGGGGGACCATCCCCTTCCTGAAACACCTGGGCTTGGCCCCATCTGATCTGCCCACCCAGTGCCACACAGAGTGCTCCAGCTTTGTGCTTAGACCCCTGGGTTCTGGCTGTGCCCCCTCCACTCACACGCTGGTTGACCCTGGGCCGGGTCTCATTGCTTGTCCCTGATCCTGGAGGACGAGTGAGGCTGGGGGTGGCGGGTCCTGTAGCCTGGGTGGCTTCAGGCTTCATGGAGCTCAGGGGTCCCTTCTGCACTCTTCTAATGCTTGCCGAGGCAGAAGTCGGGGGAGGTTGAGAGGCTGAGGCAGGCGGAGGGCACTTAAGGCCCTGGCAGAGTTTTCTGGCCTTAAGGAAGAGTTTGCTCTGCTTAGAGAGCATGTTTGTGTTAAGCTCTGGAGATGAACCGGTGGATGTGTCAGCCCCACCCCACAGGGGCGGCAGGTGGCACTAGTACCAGGCTATATGTGCCAGGGGGGCGGGCTCTGGAGGCTCAGGGTTTTGGGCCCACATCTCCCAGGTGTGCAGGGGACAAACAGCCCTGCAGCCCCAGGGCAGGAGAGGCGTGGGGAGATGACTCAGCCCCAGGAGCGGATGAGTCAGCACAGGCCAGACCCCGAGGACTCTTCTTGGCCTGTAGCAGCAGGTGTGCCGGCCCCAGCCAGGCCGTGAGCAGCTGGGACGTGACACCCCTCCATCTTCTGTAGGGCATTCAAGCCCTTCATCCCCAGGGCCACGAAGACACTCAGAAGCACACTCCACGCGTCTGTCCCAGAGCTCTGGCACAGAGAGCTAAAGGGTAAACGTCCTCATGAAGGACACTGGGGGACCATCAGAGCCAGCCCAGATTTGGGGAGCACCTTGAGTCCATCTTGTGGTTTATCTAGAAGGGTCCCCGAGCCCCTGGGGAATAAGCCAGAACCTGAGAGAATCAGTGACATTTGAGGACGGGACGAAGTGGGTGAGACCGACGCAGTGGGACCCTGAGGCCACTCTGGGCATCCGAGTGTGGAGAGAGGCCGTGCTGGAGGGGACAGGGGCGCAGAGACGGGTTCCTAGCGCCTGCTGAGAGGTGGGGGATACTGTGTTTCATTTACTTCCGTCTGTGATTGGCTGCTTTTGATACACACGTCACATGTGCTGTCACGTGAGTGAATGCGTCATTAGAAAGCGCCTGTGCACTTGCCCGTTGGGGTGGGACTGGCTGCTGAGACTCCAGGAAAGTGGCTGGTTCTGTCTCTAAGTTGTGTGGCTCCCCCGTCGGGTTTGGGTGGGCACACGTGTCTCCCTCAAGGGCACAGGCATGGCCACATGGCCCGAGGGATGCCAGGCGGACGACCTGATGGAGTCCTGATCCAGACCGCCCGATACTTAATAAAATAAGATGAAAAGAAGGACAAATTCTGCCTCGCCATTGGTGAGTAGGAGTTCTGCTGTCTCCTGACCAGCCTGGGTCCTGGGACTGACCCCAAAAGTGAGTCATCCCTGCTTGGGGGTCCCTGCCCTTCCTGGCTCAGGGAGGCCGGGGCACACTGCGGACGTGGGTGCAGAGGCAGCACGTCCATGGGTAGATGGAGAACGGCTGAGGGCTCGCAGGGCTCCAGAGGTCTGCGCCTCTCTAGAACCTGCCAGACCCCCAGGCCAAGGCGTGCAGGCTCTGGACCCGTCACTCACTTTGTCTTCCAAGCACCTGCTCCCAGGACCCTCACAGCAGAAGCGCTGGCCTCTGAGGACCCTGGCTGTCCTGTGCAGAGGACTTGGCTGCCTTGTCCCGGCTCTCGCCATTTCCTCCCAGCGTTTTTTCTGTGAGTGTTTGACATCCTCATGGCTGAGGTGATGCTTAGTGGCACAGTGCTGTCCTTGAAGCCTTGGGCTTCATCCCTAACACTGCAAAAAAAAAAAAAGAAAAATCTCAGACAGCAATGTGAAGACCACGCTGAAATGTGGCTTTCCTGCACTGTCAGGTCATTTTCCCAGGAGCCTCCCGGCCCCTCCTGTAGTGCTCAGCCCACTCGTCCACCCTGAAGCCACACAGGACGTCCTCCTGTGGGCCTGCCTCTGCCCAGTGTAGATGCCAGCCTGAGCTGGCCGTCTTGCTCCTAGAATGGTGTGTTTGGGCTTTTCCTACCTGTGTGTGACCTGTGTCGGGGGTCACTGAGTCCTTTCCATTTGTTTCTGTGGACGCTGGTGTTGGCCTCCCGCGTGGTGTGACGGTCTTACACACACTGGGTGGTCTGCACGGGTGGAACAGGGCATCCGCGGCAGCCACAACGGTGGCCCTCCAGAGGGTGCTCCCCTGCCCCTCCTCTGTCTGGGGGAGGCCCGAGGGGAGGAGCCTAGGGCTGTGGTCACTGGTCAGTGACACTGGTCCTGTTTCTGGTTGTGGTCAGCTCCAGGTCCTGGACGAGTTCACCACGTTTGTCCTGCCCAGAGCCACACAGCCCTGAAAGCCGCCATCTGAGGACCCTCGGAGTGTCCTGGGCTGCTGTCAGGGAGCTGCGGGCAGCCTGGTTATCAGACCTGAGCCTGTCACACTCCCGAAGGCCAGGGCCGCAGGGCACGCTCTCTGTGTGGGGTTTGGTGCCAGGCCTCGCTCCAGCCTCGGTGGCTCTGCTTTCCTTTGACTTTGGTCGCCACTCTAATCCCTGCCTCCCTGTGCACAGGGCCGTCCCCCCTCCCCGTGTCTGGTCCTAGCTGCTCTGTCCAACGAAGCCATCGATCTCACAGTGGATCTTAAGACCCACCTGAACGAGTTGCCCTGAATCGGTCACATCTGCGAAGATCTTGTTTCCAAACAAGGTCACGACTAGAAGCCCTTGGCATTAAGACTCCAGCACGTAGTTTTAGGGGACACAGTGTAGCCTACAACCACAGCCAGGGGGAGGGGATCACTTGACTTGGTGTAGAGCGTTAGAGGGGGTGGCATAGGGTTAGGTTTGGGGTCAGCTCAGTGGGGCTGTGGCTGGCTAGCAGCCCTCAGGAAGGAACACTCTTGCAGGACCAAGCCAGGGGCTGCGTCTCTGCATCTGGGCACCTGTGCTGTGTGGGCACCTGGGCACTATTGCCCGGATCTCATTACACTTGGTCTCTGTGGACCTGGGCTGCAGGTATAAGACTGAAGACTGTCCTCAACACCCCCAGAGTGTGGGTGGACAAGTATCCATAGATGCCCCCTCACACCCGGAACCAACTGCAGTGCAGTGGAACTGGTGCTTTGCCGAGGTGTGGGGGAGGCCAGGGCCTCAGAGGCCATGGTACCAGGGCCAGCTGGCAGGGCGCTCGGCCCAGAAGGGAAGGGGTGACTCAGAGCGGGGTCTCGGGGTGGCCAGGTCCCCCCTCCGGCTGTCAGTCTTGTGATGGTGCTTGTGCAGGCTGTGGATGGGGAGGGCAGAAGGAGCCACCCTCCCCCAGGCCGGAGTGCACCTCGCCCCACTGCCTGCCCTGCCAGTGGCTCTGCTGCTTTACTTTCAAGAACTTTGTTAAAGCTGCTTGCAGCCAGTTCCTGAAATGCTGCTTCCTGTTTAGTCCTCTCCCTTGGTCCTGTGCTCATCCCTCGCCCCCGACTCGTTCCTTTCTGCTCCTTCATATCCGTCCATTGTCTGTTAGATGCTGGCAGAGCAGCAGACGCACCGGCCTGGGGGATGCTCCGCTCCTGCGCTGGGAATTGGCTGTCGGGCGTCCAGGACTCTCAGTGGCTGGCTGGCAGCTGGGGCCGGAGGGGCACGTCAGGCCTGGGGCTCGACCCAGTGCACCTGCTCCCAGGGCCCGCAGGAGCTGTGTGTCATGTGCTGCTGCTGCACCCTGGGCCATCTCTGATGCAGTCTTTGTGATGTTCTGATGTCAGTGTGGCTGGACATCTTCCCTCTTCAGCCTCAGCCTTCAGCAAACAGTTGGTCCTGGCTCTCACAGCAGATGCTGCCCCGGGTCCTGGGCCCATTGGACAGTGAGCCCCGGGGCGGGAAGCGCTGCCTTGATCAAAGCAGGGTGGCTCCTCTTACGAGAGGGCTGCAGATGGAGAAGCTGAGTGTAGGTGGTGAGGACCTGCGGCTAGCGCTGTCTGGGGACGTGCAGAGCTGGGACTGTGGACAGTGGGCCTTACCGCCTGCAGAGCCTGAGTCGGCTGGGTTGGGGCCGCCACTCATGGCATCTCTGCCCAGTGAGGAGCAGGGACCCCAGCCTGTGTGAGGCGGGAAGCCATCGGCAGTAGCAGGTGTCTGTGGCCACATAGACCAGGGTAACGTTACAGGGAGTGGAGAGCAAGGCCTCTCTCGAGGCGGGCAAGTGACACTGTGAAAATGGCCTGGTGGCTCAGTGCAGCATGGCTGGTGGACCATTCCAGAGCTCCCTGGCCAGCTCCAAAGGATGGTCAGTCCCCGGGGAGCACCCGGGGAAGGGTGCCATTCCAGGCTGCTCCAGACGAGCCTGTGTCCAGGAATCTGTTTCCAACGAAAGCCCTTCACCTGTCATTGCAGGAGGCAGAACAACTGTGTTCACAGCATGATTACGCATGTGGCCCGGATCATCGAAGGCTTTCTGCTAATTAATCTCCGTAGTATTCATTCTCCCCGGTCTGCATTTCAGGGTCTTTCCAAAGCCAGCATGGTTGCTCACGTGGTCCCTCCTGGTTGGGAGAGACACTCACAGACTAGCTGTCCAGGGAGCTCCATGGTCGTCTCCCAAGGCGGTGCCGCTCCAGGGTGTCCCTGGGCTGCGGAGACCCTGCTTGTCCTCTAACCTAGCTGGGGACGGCAGCCGACCACGTTGTCCTGAGGAAGGTGCGCTGGGCTAGGGTACCTGCACGTCACGCCTGACCCGCCTGCTGAGATTTGGGATCCCCTCCCTCTGTGGACACCCCATTTCTTCAGCCTCAGTCTGGCGGGCATGGCGAATGGGTCTCAGCACTGGGACTGGGAGATGCATGGACTCAGCGATACGTGGCATGGGCCTGTGTGCGTGGACCGGCAGGCCCTCCACGCAGACCCTATCCTGGCTTTTAGGAGCAGAAACCAAGACCAAAAAGGGAGAACCTGGGTCTGCCACTTCAGGTGGGGTGGAGAACGCCCGATTCCGAAGGGGCGGGCTGCCCAGCCAGTCTGCATGCTGGGGCTGAGCGAGGGCCACATACAGCAGCGAGACTGAGGTTCATCTCCCCGGTGCCGAGCATGGCCTGGAAGCCTGTGTGGGTCCATGGCATCCGCACCAGGTGCTCTGAGAAGTGGTGGCCTCTGTCACCGGCTCTAAGAGCTACCAGGAGTTGCTGATTCACACCATTGTCCAGGTCCACAGAGTCACCTGGCAGGTGGCTCCACCAGAATTTGGACCCGAGGACCTGTGGTCATGGCGGAGCATGGAAACAACAGACTGAGTGGAGACCCGGAAGCTGGCAGAAGTGCCGGTGGTCTGAGCTTTGTGGAAGTGGTTCTGGCTTCTACCCAGGGTCCCATCCCTGGCCACAGCAAGTGTGGTAAGGAGTGGGCTCGGAGGTATCCCCCAGCTTGGCCTCTGAGGACCAGAACATGCCCCACAGCGGGCGCCACGCAGGCTCCATGTTTACTTTCTCAGATGCATCGAGTTTGGGAAGGCTCCTCCTGCAGTCTGAAACAAGAGCTCTCGTAAACACTTTATGGAGCCGGCTCAGGATTTACTTGCTCATAAAGATGCCTGGGATGGCTTTGCCTGGCGCTGGGAACTGATTGGAGCCTTCACGTTCATCACTGGTAATCAGGCAGCATCTGCAGCCCCCCGCAGGGGGTTTGGGGGGCCCTGGTGGCTGTGGGTGCACCCCTTTTGGGTCCTGTAGCTACGAGGGAACAAGCAGCTGCCCTTGTGGCCCATGTGGGGTCTCTGATGTATGGGAAGGGGGTGCTGTGACTGGTCGCCTTGCTCCAGGATGCTCTTACATATCTGCCCCCTTTCCCTTTGCCTCCTCAGGCCCCTGCCCCCCACAAAAGGTCCTTCCAGGCCCCCAGCCCAGCCTCTCTTCCTGCAAGCTCTTGGCTGGTTTGATTCCTGCACATGCCTATCATCAGGCTGGCACCTGGAGGTGGCTTCCCTCACAGCATAGCCACTAGGAAGTGTTCTGCACACGCAGGACCGAGCTGAGTCCAGACTGGCATGGCACACTCAGCTGTCACGCTGTCCCCAGGCCACACCCACCACTCTTGGCATTTGCACACATTCCTGTCCTCGCCACTGTTCTCAGGCCAACCACCAGAGCCTGTCTCGACGTTGCAGTGAAAATATGGCCGTCTCCTCCTGAGCCAGACATGTGGGTGAGAGTTCCAGAAGCTTCTGAGGGGGTCCAAACCAAGGCCCCACCCCCACCTTGCCAGAGTCCAGCACCCACTGCGCGCTGACCGGAAGCCCTACTGCAGTCCAGTAATGAGGGCTGCATCTCAGGAGAGGGTGCGCACTCTGAGCTGGGCCGAGGGACGTCTGCACACTCTCCTGCAGCTCCCGTGAGGTGTGGCCTGTCACCTGCCCCAGGTCCATCCCCTTGTGACCCTGTGACCTCTCCTGTCTCCCACAGCTCCCAGGGCCTCGCCGGGGTCCCTTCCCATTCCACCATTTGTGCAAATACACAACACATGTGGTGGTTTGTAATCGGTTCTGCTAAGGCCTCCTCCCTGGAGAAGGGAGCGGTTTCTTTGGTTTCCCCGGTTTTTTGTTTTATTTTTCCTTTTTTTGCTGAGAACAGTTTAGTTTGATCTCCAAATGCGCATTATAGCCAAATGCCTGAGGCTTTCCGGTGGGTGTCGCTGGCACCTGAGCTGTGTGTCCTGGAGCCCACAGGACTGCTGGCCTGCTCGCTCAAGCCCCACGTCAGTTCCGCCCCGGCTGTCTCTGTCCTGCAGTGTTTGAATCCCGGCTTTACATGTGGTTATCCATCCAGCCTGTACCTAAGGGACTGAGTCACAACCAACCTCAGACATGTGGAGAAAAACTGGAGTGGTCACTCCCCCAGTACTTGGTGGTCAGCTGCTCCCTGTTGCATCCTTCCATTCGTCTGCTCATTCATCTTCTCACGCACTCACCACCCTCCCCAGCCACCCCCATCTGCCCACTCACCTACCCGCTCACCCATCCACCCGTCTGCCCACTCATCCAAACGCTTACCAACTCACCTGCTCACCCGTCGGCCCCCATGCGTCTGTCCTTCCACCTCCGATCCTTCCTCCCTTCCAGTCGTCCACTCGTCCATCCATCCGCCCACTTATCCAAGCAGCCACCCACCCGTCCTCCACCCACCGGTGTTTTGGACGTTCTCACTGTGCCAGCTGGTGAGAGCAGCATCCCCATGGCAAGCCGACAGGGTGCCGCGGATATGTGTTATGTTCTCTGTGCCAGGCCAGAGCTGTGAGGGCTGGCTGTCCTCAGGGTGCCGGAGGTGGCAGCAGAGTGTGGTAGGGTAGGAGGAATGCATTGCTGGAGTGACTGGGGGTGCTAGAGAGTGTCCCCCAGAGCAGCCTGGGGCTCCTACTTGGCAAGTGTCAGTGTCTCTGGCTGTGTCACGAGTCTGGGCCAGCCCAGCCCTGTGTCCTTGGGAGTGACAGTGGTTTTGACCTCAGACTCTGCAGATGTACTCGTTTAATGTCCCACTCAGATTCTGGAGGTGTGGGGGCATAGCTAACCCCTGTAAGGTCCCTGGCAGCTAGCTGGGGTTAAGAAAGGACCTGACCTGCAGGCTTCACCCGGGAGCAAAGGCACATCTGCAGGCCAAGGCAGAGAAGCTCAACCTCTGGAGGCAGCTGAATCCCTACTTTGTTTCTCTGTTTTATCTTCTTAAAAAGTAAAATGAGGTTAGCCATCTACTTAAGGGGCTTCCCACTCTGAGTCGGGATCCAACCTCAGGACACATGGAGCTGAAACCAAAGGGGTTCCTACCCCAGAGCACTTGGGGTCAGTCAGGTTAGCTCTGACTCTGCCTTCTACCTACTCATCCACTCATCTGTCCGTCCAGCCATCCATCCCACCTATCCATCATCCATCCATCCATCCCATACATCAACCCACTTACCAAACAGCCACACTCCCTCTCACCAACCGACCAGCTGTTGGAAGCCAGGAAACGTGTTTCTGTAGCCACCTCTTCCAGGAGGAGCCCCTGTAGCAGCTTCCTCTTCACAGCACGTTTTCTTTTCTTGTGCTCCATCATTATTTGAGGAGTGCAATCAATAAAATACCCCGGGAATCCCCAAGGCACAGGAGAGTCACAATCAGGTGACCTGTGCTACACCATGGGGACAACCTCAAAACCAGCAATGCTGATTTCCAAGGTCAGCAACTTTGAAAGCCCTGCTGATTGCTCTGGACCACAAATGTTTTCTACCATCTTCATCCTAAGCAACCCAGGGAGGAGGGGACACGTGACAGCAGTGAGCGGTGCTCACCCTGAGATTGGGACCCGGGCTCCTACAAGGGCTATGTCCTGGCATTTACAGGCATTAAAAAATCCTGCACCAGAAGCTTGTTTAAATACAGCAGGGAAGCTTTGCTGAGGGCAGGCAGAGGATGCAGCCCTACTCCAGTCTAGTGAGGACAAGGAGGCCCACAGGTGAGGCCTGCAGGGCATGAGGGGCGAACCCCGTTAGGTGCCAGGTGGATGAAGAGGGGCTCTTGGGGAATCAAGGAGGTGGGCTCCTTGACCAGCTGCTCCATGAGTCCCCTTTGCATGGCTGCAGCACAGTCCCTGAGGGTGGATGTATAGAAAGAGGTTTGTGTAGCTCACACATTCGAGCCTGAAGGAACCGTGTCATGGCGGGCATGTGGTGGCCCAGCACGAGAGAGTGGTACGTGGTACGTGGTAGGACAGGAAACCTGAGCCCTCCGGGCACCATGCCCAGCCACGTCCAGCTTGGCCAGCTCTGATGTCTCAGCACCTCAACACAGCGGAGTGAGAGACAACACACAAGCACCTGGGGGCAGGCCACACCCTGCCTGTAGCTCAGGCTGAGCCAGGGTCTCTGCTGAAGCTGGACTGAGCGGGCAAGGCCAGGCTTTATGGAGGAAGACAGAGGTTGTGTCACATGAAGTGATAGGACGCTGTGAAGGCTGGTGGGTGGTACAGCTGGAGCAGGTGGCAAATGAATTCAGGCTAAGGATGGCATGGGGCCTGCCCCCAAGGTCGCCTGCTGTACTGTCAGCAGACTAAGGTGGGCAGGTGTGGACTGGCATCTTACACTTTGCAACAAGGAAGATTCTGGCTGCAGAGCTGTCGCCCCCTTGGAGTCCTGGGAACAGATGTGGCCTCCAGCGGTGCCACCCACCCGGTAGGCATGGCGACCATGCTCATGACCCTGGCCTGCCCAACCCCTCTGTGCTCCAGTCCATGTGTCGTACTTTCAGGGAAGGGCTCCAGGCTGGCTCCTGTCATTACCTAGCATACGCTGAGCCCTCTCAGAAACGCATTCCCTGAAGCACTGAGGGCCTGGGGTGAAACTTGGTCGCGGCTGCCGCCTTTGACCTTGGAAGAAACCCTGGTGACACAAGCCTTTTGGGGCTGCTCCCTGGAGGCCTGTTGTGTGGGGCTGTGACACCCGGTGCGTGGGCTCTGGGAGGAGCCTTCGGAGCAGAGGGTCCCTTCTTCAGCCCAGGTGGATCGGCGAAGGGAAGAAAGTTGTTGGTTGTGGAGGGGCCCAGGCTGGTGTGACGTTCCCAGGGCTCAGCATATTTCTTGGAAAGCCTGGAGACAGGCGGGAGGCGGAGCAGGCCAGCGGGCATGTGCACGCCCCATTTCACCGCATCGGAGGCTGGCACAGTGCTCGCGAGGCCCTCGGGGTGCACATTAGCGAGGCAGCTCATCCTTCATGTCTCCCTAAGATTTCATAGTAGACCACTTCTCCGGGAAGAGTTTTAGCTGTACAGAGAGATGGGGCAGGAGGTGGTTGGGAACCCCGCCCCCTCCGCCTCTCCATGCAACTTGGGTAATGAACATCTGACCCGGGTAGATTGGCACATTCGGGCCCCCTGAGGGACCAGTGCCAGCGCCGTGTCACGAACTAAACCTCATCGTCCTCCGAATCCCGTACTCACCTGCTGCCCTTGCTGTGCCCAGGCCCCCAGGACACCACGTGGTATGTCATCCTCGCAGCTGTCTGCTCCTCGTGGGCCTGCTGGTCTCCCGGTTCCCAGGGTTTTCTCAAGCTTCATGACCTTGACCCTCTCCAGCAGTGCAGGTTGGGGCTCGAGGGACCATCCGTTTGCTGGTCTTGCACTGGGGTTGTGAGGTATTGGGGAGACTACGGTGTAAATCACCCCTTCCTCCCTCTCGTTCTGGTCTGGCTTGTGCCTGGTCACCCCTGGGAGCTGAGCCAGCCCACTTTTCTCCCCATGAGGCTGCTCCTGCCCCGTCCCACATGGTGCACGTGTGGGAAGTCACCATGTGCAGCCAGCCCTGCGGCTACTAAGAGCATTTCGTGTCTCCTCCTTGAGGGTGAAGTCAGTGTGCCAGGGATTCTGCTCAGCTGGTTTTACCTGGTTCCCAGAATTAACTGATTCAGTCATTTACTTATGGTCTCCGTGGCTGATACTTGTTTAGACTTTGAGTTCTAACCCAACACTGCCTTATTCACTAGCTCGGTCTGCGGCAAGTCCCTCCAGGGGCCCTTGTGTCCCTCTGACCCACAATCACAGTTTTGCTTGCTTGTTTTGTTTTACACACTTCCTTCTCTGCCTGGCACAGTCTGGTGTGCCGGGCTCCTCTGACATTCCCTCCTTTAGTTCTGCAAACAGCCGTTTTCCAAGGAGCCCCAAGTCGTCCTCTTTAGTGGCATTGGAGGCCAACGTCTTGGCATTAGGGGTTCTTGCCCCTCAGCCCTGCCTGAGCAGTCAGAAGCATGCTTCATACAGGCCTGCAGGTGTGTGGCCATCTGTATGCACACTGCAGCCCCTGGAAGTGCGCCTGATTCCTCCCCCTGCGATCCGCCCTGTGGGGATCTCCGCGCCTCCGCTCCTCATCTGCAGGCTGGAAGGGTGCTTCCATTAAGTACACGCGCAAAGCATGCTGGGACCTCTGGCGGCGAATCCTTGGCGAAGCAGTGTTCCACGCCTTTCACTTCCGGTGGAGTTCACTTCCGGTGCAGTTCCTTCCGGTGCAGAGTCCTGAGGGCAGCGCCCCATGAGTGCAACGGTACCATCCATGTAGAACAGATGCCCGGCAGTGCCATCTGAACCCCTCAGGCTCCCGGGCAAGTTTCAAAGTTGGCAACAGTTATGTTGAACCTGCCCTGAGATGTGGCCGGTCAGCATTTCGGTGCCACACAGCGTCTCGCTGCTATGGGTCCTGCTCGTCCTCCCCCTCCTCTGAGTGGTGAGCACGGATCATTTTTCCTTTCCCTGTCATATAGATGTGTCCTGCAGCCTGGTCCTTTCCAGGCCAGCTTCGTTCCCTCAGCCGGAGCCCTGGGTGGCCGAGGCCTTGTGGTGTTCTCTGAGTAACTTCTGCCGCAGGTTGCTCCTGCGTTCAGCTGAGGGGCCTCCTGGCTGCTTCCGGTTTGGGGGGATAAGGACGGAATCCGTGAACACCCACATGTGATTTTCTGAGTTTAGAGCGGGTTTCAGATCTGTCGCTGAATCGCGAGGAGCACGGCTCTGGGGTCTCCGAGAGTGGCCTCGAGTTCTGCGTTAGCCCCGTTTCTCCATGTTCCTGCCACCATTCAGTATTGTGGGGATTTGGGAATTTAGCCCCTCTGCGAGGTGCACAGTGTTTATCTCTTTACTTTAATTTGAAATTTCCTGATAGCAAAGATATTGTGCATCTTCTGAGCTTTTCTGTCAGCTCTCAGGGACGTCGGGATGTATCTGCCGTGACCTCTTGCCTGTGTCTTAATTAGGTTGCCTGTGTTCATGTTGTTGAGTTTGTAGGGGGGTTTTGGGGTATATTTTGGATACAAGTATTCATTGGAAACACGGTCTGCAAATACCCAAGCTGCAGCTGGCCTTCTCCTTCTCTGAGCAGTATTTTTGCAGAGCAGATGTTTTCAATGTTAGTAAAGTCTAATTTATCACATTTTTTCCTTTCGTGGGTTACACATTTGGTATTTGCCTGAAAATTCATCACCAAATCCAAAGTCAGACTTTTCTCCAGTGTAACGTCTGGAAGTTGTGTTACTATGTTTTGGTTTCAGGTTTCTGACAGATTCTGAGTTAGTTTTTGTGAAGGCTAAGAGGTCTGTGTTAGAGTCTCCTCTGCGCCTAGTGGTGGACCAAGCTGCTCCAGTGCTCAGTGGGCCAGCGCTGTGGTCAGGACCAGAGTTTTAAGGACACTGTAGGGCTCCTTCATGGTGGGCAGGGACCTGTGACCCTCACAGATGCCACCAAAACTGCAGAACATGATTTCCACCCACTTAGCATCAGCATCCTCGTGTGTGTCTAAAGATGCTTCAGCCAGAGAAGTCTGTCAGTGACTCTGTTCCTGTGAAAGACCAGTTTGGGGGCCCCAGTTGCCTGCACACGGCGAGTGGTATGCGGCGGCTGACCCAGGTAAAGAGGTTGCCGACCCAGGGTGTGAAGTGCTTCACTCCAGAGAGCCAGCCTATCCCTGTGATACTGCAGTGGCCTCCCCAAGTCATCACTTCAGACCCCACACAGGATGAGACCTTGCAGGCCTGGTGAAGGGATGGGTGGCAGAATCTTAACTGCTGCTTACTCCGGAGACCCCGCGGTGTCAGCCTCCAGCCTGCGCATTGAGCTTACCCCAGAACGAAGCAACAGACACCTTCAAGTCTCAGGCTGGCCGGTCTCCAAGGCTGCCTGGCAGCTCCGTGGGCCTAATGTGGTGATGCGTGTGAGATGGTCCACAGGGGCACCCAGAGCTGGCACCTTTGCCATGTGCGCACAGGGGACCTGGCAGGCAGGTGTATGGGCTCACTTGGTCACCTCACTGTCCAGATAGAGAAACTGAGGCACAGCAAGGGTGAAAATCCCACCCAGAGTGGGAGACCTAATGCTGGCTAGGTCGGAATCTGCTGTCCGCAGTGCTGGGCTTTCATGGCGAAGTGACAGGTGTATCTCTGTAGGAGGGCAAGGAGCCTCAGTCAGCACAGATGCTTGGGTGGCATTGCCTAGGGACTCCTGAGGAATAGTGCAGCCTACTCTTACCCACAGTGTGCCCACCCACGCCCGCTCCCAGGCCCTTGGGCTTGCTGTGTCCTCCTCCCTGTCTGCAAAGAGTGTGTGGCCCTTCACCGCCCTCCACCAGGAGTCCTGCGTCTGCTCCACCAGCCCAGCCCAGCTACACCAGCTTAGCTTTCCGTGTGTGATGCTTCCTTGACTATACGAGAGTCCATTAGGTTCGGCCTCTGCCCCCTGCACCTCCGCAGCTTCCCCTGGGTGATGCCCAGAGCCAGGTATCTCCAAGGACACACACCAAGCTAGCTAAGCATGGAGAGGTGAGCCCGGGACAGGCATGGCGATCTCCAGTCGGTCTTTGGGTCCCTTAGTGGGTCATTTCCAAGATAGATCACCATGGAAGACAGTTCTGCCATCAGCGTTTCCAGGAAGCGTTGGCCACGTTTGTGTTTTTGCCAGGTGGTAATGTACAGTTTCCCCTCTGAGGTCGACAGCGGGTACTAATTGGACAGAAGCAATAGCTCTGCGGTGCTGGGGCTGGAGATTAAAGTGACCATGCCACTGATAAGCAGAGGCAACAGATGTCACCTCTCTTGAGATGAGCATAACCCAGAGACAGAAGCTGTTCAGGTGTGCAGGAGACACCGGGCAGCTTGGCAAAGGTGGAGCCCTCCGTCACCTGTCAACCTGGTCCTGAAGGCAGCGCTCTGTGGTCTACATGTGATGGGAGAAAGCCCTGGACAGCCCGTCTCGAGGTCCTGCCTCCGGTAGTCTTCCTGACATCCCCTGTCTCAGGCCCTTGCTGCTGCCAGCTCTGTTTGGCCCATTTCCATCCACATCTCCAGAACCCAGAAATGGTGTCTAAGACAAAACGACCCGTTTAAGATTGTGGTGGGACCACATTCCACAAAGCAGCATGTCACCAGCTCACGGTGCTGTGGGAGTCTCTGGCTGCCATGTGCAAACCTGGCAGGCCTGTGCTCCTGAGTACCTGCTGGTGGCCCAGCCTCACCTTGGCACGAGCCTAGCCTCACTTCTGAGTTCTCTGCCCTTGACTGTCACCGTGTCCTGGGGCCATTCCCAGGATGCTTGCCCTGGTGGATGCCATGGCAGAGGTCTCAGGGTGTTGGCGAGGGGTGGCTGAGCTGGGCATCTCTGCCTGCAGCCCTGCCCACTCCTTTGGGCTCAGTGCTACCTGTGGATCCCCAGACTGCCCGGAACTGAGGCATCGCCCTGTGTGCTGAGAGTCACTCGGCAGGGAGTGAACTTGACGGGGCGGGGCAGGGATGGCTAGATGACGGAAACTCAGATGTGCTAAAGAGGGGGTTCATCTGTCGAGGCCACAGTCTGTTTCTAACAGAGGAGAGCTCGCCGGGTGGCACTGTGTCTGCCCAGTGTCATTGCCCAGCTTTTGAGCTGGCCAACTTTGGAGACTCCTGGGTGGGGCGGGACACTCTTAAGTTACCCTGGCACAAAGCCAAGGTGCTGCCTCGCTCCCTGTCCCCTCTGGCTGGGTGCAGTGCACACTGGGTCCCACCTGGCCACCTGCCGCCTGCTGCTCCCCCAAAGCAGCATGCAGCATGCCTTTTATTGACCTTTGCAAAGTCATAAACTGAGGCGTAATTAGGTGTTTATGATGATGTCCCTGCAGCATTCCGGGCCAGCTTGCAATGGGCCCTAGGGCTGCCACTGGGCCCAGCCAGTCGGGTAGGACCTCGTTAATATGCACATTAGCGGGGATAATTGACGGGACGCCAGCTGGACAGCAGCAGCGTGGAGCAGTGGCCGTCCCTGTGCAGCTTCGGCCGCCTGAGGAGAACAATAAAATTGCCAATGTCTCCTCTGCCTCCGCCATAAAGGACCGGCACACCAGCCATGGTGTGGGCTCTCGGCCAGCACGGGACATCCAGGGCCGTAAGTCACTCGAGTGTTCCGTCCCCGGCTCCCAGAGCTGGCAGGGAACCAAGGGCTCAGGCCGGCTTGTTCTTGGAGAGCGACGCTCAGATCCTCTGTCTGTGGCCTGTGCTGTGGGACAGGTGTGGCATCCACTGTGGAGGATGCAGTCTCTCCCCTGGGCTGTGGCTGGGCCAGCTCTGAGGCCCCAGCCATGGTCATCTTAGGGTTAGCTGTCCACAGGATCAAGGGTCACATGGATGACCTGGTGGCCCGAGCCCCTGGGAGAAGGTTGTGGGCAGCCCCACCCGGAGGGTCAGGCTGCACACGCTGCCCCTGGACATTAGGGGGCGCTGTGGTGGATGTCCTTGGGGGGAACGGAAGGGATTTTCTGTTCAGTCATTTCTTACAGGACCTTGCGTGGGTCCCCTGCTGTCCCAAGATGCCCAGCGGGCAGACGGTTATGGGGAGAGGTTGGAGTGGCCACTGTCCCACTCACTGAGTGTCACCGCCCCTTGCAGTGGCTCCTAGTGTCACTGGAGGATGTGCTTAGTCCGAACCCCTCATTGACACCCCTGCAGCCTCCTTCCGCAGGCCCCACTCCACCCGGCCCACTCCAAGGCACTCTCGTGCCAGAACTACAGCTGATCAGCCTCCCGCTGGTCTCATCTAGGAGGTCATCGGGCGTCTCATCTCTCCAGGGTTTCTGATGCTTGTCACACACAGGACAGAGCTCAGTGACACAATGGGGCACAGTGGAGGGTCCTGGGTAGCAGCTGGCATGTGTCTGTGTTGGAGCCCAGATCCGCCATTTCCTAGTTTCTGACCCAAGGCAGGAAATGGGGGCTTGTGAGTCCGGCATCAACACAGGCCTCTGTCTCAGGACACCATGAGGGGGAACGTCCCAGGTGACACAGCCGGGTTGGGGCCAGTGTGGACGGCACTGTGTCTAGTCTCCGAAGTGTTGAATCAGGCCTGGTCGGGGCTGGACTGTGTTCATGATGAGGCCATGTTCGTGATGGCATCGGCACCCCGGGGCAAAGGAGCACCGAGGGGGCTCAAGACCCTTCACTGTGCCATGAGGACCCTGTGACACAGTCTGAGGGTCTGTGTGGCCATCTCGGGGTCAAGCTGTCCGGAACCCCCTTTCCCAAGCTGCTGTCCATCTCACCCTGTAGAGCGCAGAGCCCGGGAGCGATGGAACCTGGAGTCAGGCACTGCCGGGCAGGGAGAGACCGTGCTCCCACCCGGCATCCTGCGTCACCCTGACGGCCACAGGGCTGGCTCCTCAGAGCTCTCAGCTCATGCCCTCTCCCTCACTCGCCTGCCCTCTCTTCCCTCATCTCTGTCTCCCCAACCTCCCAGTGCCAGGACAGCAGACCCCTCTGTCCTGAGCCTACATCTCCCAAAAGCCCTGGGCTACCCCGGCGGGGCTACAACTAAGCCCCGACCAGGGTGAGCAGCGCGAGGGCTTCCCGAGGCCCCACATCGCCTCCTGTTCCTCCCTGCCATGCTCCCCAGCCCTGGCCTGAAAGGCAGGACCTGGCTTCCCGTGGGGTGTGCAGAACCAGGCTGCGGGGAGCCCCTCTTGGCAGACCCCTATCTTTCTCAGCCCTAACACACCCGTAATCCTGGCCAGCCCCGCCTGCACAGAGCTGGGCTCGGAGACCTGCCGCCTGGCTGTTAAAGTTGAGCTGTGACAGAGAATTAGATGCTGGGTTTAATAGGAGCGTGATTGCATTAGAACTCAAATATTGAGACTTTAATACTTCATTGGATCTTAAAGAGTGTTCTTTGCTGTATTTTTTAATCCTCATACCCTGTGTCTATAGGATCAGGGATAAAACTAAGCATGAGTCACTTAATTTGCAAGCTCAGGGAGAGCTGGGTCGCTCATCTCCACTGAGTCCGTCCTAGCTTGTGTCGGGAGGTACCATGTGCAGACTGGTGTCCTGCCTTGATGCCACCACTAATTGCAGGGTCCCGGCCAGCACTGGACCTCAGGGGCCCCTCGTGCCCACCACAGAGCCAATGTGGATCTGCCCGGGGCCCACAGAACAGCAGGAGTGGCAGGAACGAGGGACAGAGAAGTGCCATCCAGCACAGGGCAGGGACCAGCAGGGTGACTCCAGGTGGGCTCTGGATACAGTGGCATGAGCAGGACCTGGGTGCAGCTCAGGCCCACAGAGGGGGATATGCCATTTGTGTCACTTGGTGGCATGCTGGGTGTCACTCTCAGGGCCTTGCTGTGCGGTTGATGAGTGCTGCTGGGGCGACCCAGCCTGGCCAAGCTTCGGGCAGTGGAAGGGGCTCCTGGCATCTCCGTGTGCAGGAGTATGCTGTGCATGTCTCAGTGGGCGTGGTACCCAGGTATGTTCCTCGGGGCAAGTGTGACACACGGACCCACAGCGTGGTCGGGAACTGCTTCCCAGCGGACTCCAGAAGGGCCCCAGGTGCCCATCCCCCTGCTGGGCACCTGCCTGAACTCCACTTGCAGGCACCCCAGTGCCCACGGCACCCTCAGACCTTCATACTTCCCACCCTGTGCACCTTACTTTCTTTCCAACTCGAACGTGATGTTGACATTCATGATTGTTAAATGCTGACTTCACAGTCTACGTCTGTCAAGTCGCTTTGAGTCTTTTATTCTGCCACTCATCGTGTCAGATGTCGTTCCAGCTCTGTGCTGTGCCATGCTGGTCTGAGTAGCCACCTCTCTGTGCCCAGGGGAGGAGGTGCTGCCTGGGTCATGCTCCCTGTGACCGCCAGGTCCGGGTCTCACCCTCCATCACCCCATCTGGCACCATGGCCTGAACCCTTGTCTAGAGTGGACACTGCCCTGCCCAGTGCCTGGAAAGGGGCCTGGCACAGCCTGCTCTGTCTGGTCCCTCCTGTGCCCTGCTGTGCCCTGGCTTTCCAAAGGACTGTATTGCCCATATGGGATATGCTGTATCTGGCTGTTCCTTCTCTTAGCAAACCCAGAGCAGCTCAGCCAGACTGGCGGCCACATATACTCTGGTTAGACCATCCTTCCTGCTTGTGCCCACCAGGGTCCTGGAGACCGGAAGGTCCCTAGCAGTCTGCAGACATACTTGGCAACTTCTCTCTTGCCTTGTGCCCACCTGAGTAGACACCATGTCTCAACAAGTTTTTTGTGTCAACTCTGTAGAAATGGTGCCAAGGGCAGTGCTGGCCTTGGGGACGGGTCAGACTGTTAACCGTGTTGGTGTGGCCTTTCAGCCCATGCAGCCCAGGACCCCTGCTGTCTCCCAGGGCCCAGTGCCAGGCCAGGGATGACACCAGGTCCAGCCTGTAGAGGCCTTGGGCTCCTGGTGATCCCAGGTCACACATTACCCATACCCCCGACGTCAGGTTTGGTGTGGGCCCAGAGGAGGACATATCAGCTACATCATTCTGGAGGGCAGGGCTGGCATCAGAGATGGAGGTGCCTGCTGACCGCAGAAGGGGTTCCGTATCACAGGCACAGAGGTGAAGCCTGGCACATCTGCGGGGCCTCGTGTTTGGGAGCAGCCCTCCTCCTCATTTCCTTCCGGGGCGTCCCCACCCTCTGTATTGCTCTCTAGAACGAAAACACCCCAGGGTTGCTGCACACGACCAGCCTCGCCCCACGTGTGCGAAGTGCCTTGCACGTCACCTGGCATGGTGTTCGCAGTTTCTTCTGAGCAAGGCTCTCAGCCTCTGATCCAGGAGCCCATCAGGGAGGCTAGTGGAGGCCCAGGGCTCTCCGGGTCCCCTGCAGAGGGGCTGCCCTTTGCTGGCTGGGCGCCCCAAGCTGATTGGCTCAGTGTGCAGGCCCCAGTGAGTGCTTTGCAGGTGAAGGCCCCTAGTGCCTGCAGTGACGTCTTCATGTGCTCAGAGCAGACATGCGGTGGGTCCCCACCCGCACACTCTGAGGCCCTCCTCTCATCGCTAGCACCTGCCCCTGCCGCCCAGCAGGAGACCCCACTAGTCCCCCCCCTCCCTCCCATTCCCGGCACCTCACACCTGGCAGTTTCTGATGCCACGTTCCAGCATGTGGCCTGCTGGACACGTCCCCTTGCCCACCGTCCTGGCTGGTGACAGGGCCACACAGGGAGGGTTGGAAAAATGCCAGCAGATCGCGAGTAGAGAATGAAGGAGGTAAGAATTGGGGGACACTTGGAGCAGGGAGACAGCATGGGGTACAAGGCTCAGGGCAGGGCTGAGAACCTGTCAGGATGGCTCGGCCTCTTGTAAGCGAGACTGACCGGTGACTGGAGACACTTCCTGCTCCTCAGACAGGCACCACAGGGTACACGCCCTGCAGGTGGGCATCCAGCCTGGGTCCCGACAGGGCTTGCCAGTGTCTTCACAGTTGGTTTTCTCTCTGGCACAGCTGGAGTTGGGTCCCAGAAAGCTCTGCTTACATGTTACCTCAGGGACTGCAGATGTGGGGACGGGCTTTCTGTGGGCGTTGTCTGGGCTGGATGAGCCATCGAGGACCCTGCTCCAGGGTGACCAGTGTCCTTGTAAGAGGGAAGGGGACACTGGAGAGAAGGCTGGGTCGCAGTGGGGAGGTTGACACTGCAGCAGGCAAAGGTCTCCACTTCAGAGTGTCGATTTTAGCCCGGCCTCCAGGACCGTGAGGGGAGAGGTTCACGGTGTTAGCATGGGTCTGTCACACCCCATCTGGGACACCTCCCCTCAGACACGTGGTAGTTTAGGTTGGGGACTACATGCTCCTTGAGGCATTGCCCCATATACAGCACCCAAGGGTGAGGTTGTCAGGGCTGCCTGGAGTGTTGCCCCATCCACCAGATCAAGACACAGGTGTCTGGTGGCACCGAGCTGTCATTCATGCAAAAGTGCAGCGTCAGATGGTTACTTAACAACCAGCCCCGGGCAGGTGGCCAGTATATTTGGGCTCAGCAATGTGCCCAGCAATGCCACCCTCAAAGCTCCTGTGGGGCCCATCACCGTGATGCCCAGGAACCAGGACAGCCGCACCTGAGGGGAGGCAAGTCCTCTGAGCAGCCTGGACACTGTGACCCGCTGCTGAGCTGTCTAGGGTCCAGGTGGGCACCAGAGTGGCCCTGAGCCAACCTGCAGAGCCCAAGACAGCATCAGGGGATGGGCAAGCCCTGCGTGACGCTGGCCTGCAGGTGGCCGTGGTGGATGCATAGCATGAATTACAGTGCCTTGGCATGGTCTGTCGCCGCCATCCAGGTCCAGCGTCCCCTGGCCCTCACCCTCCTGCTGGACCCACAGATCTGCTTGCTGATTTATGTGTGTTTGTTTTGTCAGCCCCTTGGCCAGGATATAATTCTGTGTCTGATTTGGTAGCAAGAGTCAAACTCCTCAGCCCAGGAGAGATGGTGCTGGTGGAGCTGGAGTTTGGCCGTTGTGGGAAGGTCTGCCGGGTGGGTACGGTCCTGGTAGGCCCACAACCCTGCCCGTCCCCTGGAAGTGTGCCACCCTGCCACACCCACTGGCAGCACAAGGCTCTAGGCAGCTGCCTCTGTCCACTATGGACAGCTCCACAGGGCAGATGGGGCTGGGCCAGGTGTGAGTGAAGGGGTGGGGTCTCCTGGGGTGGCACCATGAGGACCGTTGGACTGTGTGCTCAGGAGCTGCTCCCTGGCAAGGACAGATGCCCAGTCTCGGCCTGCAAGGTACAAGGACTCCCTCGTCCTCCCACGAGCTGCCCATTTCTCATCTCCACAGCCTGCACCTGGGCCGGCACTATCTTTATGGGTGAGCGCAACTCTTCAGCGCTGGCTGGTGGTGGCTGGGCCACATTTTATGGGCAGAGTGACATGTACACAGGAGGCACTCGGTTCCTGTGGGAAATCCCATCATGTTCCTGGGATGCCGCCCCCAGTGTCAGGGCAGTGCATGCTCCTGCCTCGGGGGCTCATGGGGGCGAGGAGTGCCAGGAGAGCCGTCTGAGTGGCATTTTGGCCATTTTCTGTACCCATGGAGGCCCAGGGTGTGCACATGGGTGTACCTGGGTGTCTGTATGCGTGGTATACCCCACAGTGCCTCATGCACAGCGTGTCTGCTCCGTGTCCACCCCGCCATGTGGTGGGTCCCACCTATGCCTGTGTGCCCCAGGATGCCCAGGACTCCTCCACTGTATGTCACCTTGTGTGGGCACAGGAGGTCTTCTTGAAGGTGAGGTGGGAGCCTGGATATCCTGGTGCTGAAGGGCACAGCCAGGGCACTCCCTCTGCTGCTAATCCACCACAGGCTTCCCTGGTGTTGATGCCATCTGTGCCTCCCGGAGGCGGCGTTGTGAAGTGTGCCGGCCTGGGCACCAAAGCCACAGACTGTTCGGGTTCAGAGTCTGGCATTCTGCCCTCAGATCCCTCCCTCCTGAGCCCCGAATATGAAGGTGGGGACGGCTCCCTCTTCCCAGCTCTGGCCCTTTCATTTCCGGCAGCGCTAAGCTGGGGCCAGTTTAATTTCCTGTCTGCAGAGCCCAGGCTGCCTGAATCCAGGGTGCGCTCCAGGCCATGCACAGGGCTGGTGAGAGCCAGCCCAGCCTAGGCTGCCCAGCGCACTCTCTGCGGGGCCAGGCCTCCCTGCTCCGCTCTGTCCACAGCCTCGGGTGGAAGGGCTACAGCTGCCGCCACACAGCTCACAGCGGTTCACCTGTCTTGCAGGTCAGCTGGCCGCCGGCACCTGTGAGATCGTGACCCTGGACCGGGACAGCAGCCAGCCGCGGAGGACAATCGCCCGGCAGACAGCTCGCTGTGCGTGCAGAAAGGGGCAGATCGCAGGGACCACGAGGGCACGGCCCGCCTGTGTGGACGGTAAGAGCCCCGGCCAGGGCGCTGAGCGCAGTGGGTGGAAGATGCTGTCTCCCCACGAGCCAGCCCTGAGTCTTCTGAGCCGAAGTCCACCCTGGCCAGGCTCTGGCTATACAGCCTTGGTCATGGGCCGGCTCATCCAGGGTGACTGTCCCCCGGGGAGCATTGAGTCCACCCAGGAGCACCAGCCTTTCACCCTCTATGGCTTCCAGGTGCCCTGATGGCAGGGACCCCAGGCTCTGGCCAGGTGGCCCTTCCCTGCATACTTCCGTGGGAGTGCAGCCCAAGGCTGGATCACTCATGTTGCTGTAAGGACGGGAGGACAGTGGAGATGTCCAGTCTCTGGTCCCTGGTGCCTGTTCCATGTGCTGTACTTGGCTCTGGCCGAGGCCGCCATGAGGATGGGTCCTCGCTCTCCGCCTGGCTGGGATCAGACTCCATTCCCCTGAGTTTGGTGTTGGCGGCAGCCCAGCTCTCCGGTAGCCAGGACTTCCCAGGAAGCCCCCAGAGGTCAGGCTACCAGTGAGAGGTGCCAGGTCCAGCCTTCGCTAAGTTGGTACCGTAGGAGGCCCTGGGCATGAGGGGCTGCCTGAGAACTGTTTGAGAAACAGAGTCAAGGGTCTCTTAAAGGAAGAGGCGACAGCTGCCCACTCTTCCAGGTGGCTGTGTGGGAGGACTCCGCCTGGAACAGACGGTCAAGGCCTGCAGCCAGGCCACCCTGGCCACGGCAGGGTCAGCAGGCAGAGGCTGAAGCCAGGGAGATGTGGTCCAAGGGGGGCAAAGGCCTAGTAGGTGATGCCCTGGTTTTCCTGGGAGCCTGGATTTTCTGGTTCTGGTCTGGGGCCGTTTTCTTCTCCGTGGCCTGTGGGCAGCTCCGGTTCCGTGGGTTCAAGTCTCGCCACTGCCTAGGATCTGGCACAGTACTTCCTCCCTCTGCTGCTAATCCGTCATGTGGGGACCCTGAGTGTGGGCAGACTGACGGCACAGGCCAGGGGAGGAGTGGCCGGAAGGGCTGAGCTCAGGGCTCAGTGGCGGTGGCAGAGGAGGCCGGCTAGGGATGACCATGCCGCGGCCACTAGACAGATATGGCCTGGCTTCGGCCCTCCCTGCCAGTGTCCTTTATGCACCCACAGGTGTCCACAGGACCTAGTGCCCCTCACAAAGGTGGATTCTCTGCCAGCCTCCCAGTGGGCTGTGCCCCCTCCCACGAGTCCAGTACTTCTGCCAGCGCACTGGAGCCCCTGGGTTGATACCAGTTCTTCCCCACCCTCGGCCCTCTGCCCACCCTGGGGAGCCACGGGACCAAGTGCTCCCTGATCCTGAGTCTGCCGGTCTCGAGTGGAGTTTGCCTCCCCCCGCCAGGGCTCTGGGCGCCTTAGGAGCTGGGTCCCAGAGACCCAAATTAAAACCTCGCCGTTTTCCAGGGAGGCCAGATAAACCAGCTCACTTGCGTTTTCTGCACAGTGGGCATTTTCCAGACTGCCATCTAATTTAATTTCTGCTTTTCTGTTTCTTGCTCTGTGCGCATAATAAGTTTCCCCACATGTGACGGTGTCTGCTGCTACACCACATCGGGTCGGACGCAGCTGGCTGGGAGCAGGTTTAGCCCGGGGTGGTCTGTGCTAGCCCTAGGCATTATGCAAGTACAAAAGCTCCAGCCTGCTCTCTGGGCTTGTTTACTCCTGTCTGTGCGCTTCTGACCTGTGCATAACTAGGCTCACTTGCTTATTTAAATGAGGTCCATGGCTGACGGGGTGTCCGGAGATCAGCTCTCAAAGTTCCTCCCACAGAACTCAGCAGTGCCTCGGACACTGGAGTGGACCTGCTTCCTGCCTGACTCTGGCAAGGAGGACTCCTCAGGCAGCATTTGTATGAGTGGGGTGCTGAGGGATGAAGAGGAGCTTGCCAGAAAAGCTTCTCCTGTGGAGGAGGGTATTGGTGGTAAGGGGCATCCTGGGCCTGGGCCTCTCCAGCTTGCCTCTCTGCTGAAGCGCTGGTGCATACTAGTCCCAGCACCGTGGCCTGCGCCCCTGTGTGAGTCCATCCAGCTGACAGAGCTGCTGGAAGGAGAAGCACAAGACAAAACGGCCTACCTCAGGTGGAGCAGGCAGGCGAGCGCGGCTCCCCTCCGCCAGGCCCTTCCGCCAGCCTTCCTACCTTGCAGCAGCTGTCCATGAGCTGAAATTTCCAGCCAAAATAAACCTCCTCCTTCAAGGAGTGGGTGTTGGGCTTTTGTTCCAGCAACGAGGGAAGTGACTAAGGCACCACTAACTCGGGACGCGGGCTCACTACATAGCCCACTGCAGCCCATTACGTGGCTCTGAGAAGTCTGGTTTGGGGTGAAGGAGAGAAACCCCAGCATTCCGAGGGCCTTGTGTACCAGGTTCAGGGCTGTGTCATGCTCCTGGGCACGCAGAGCCACTGAGCCCACATGGTATGAAGTGAGCCTGACTTCAGACACACCCTGTCATGTGAGGCCTGGGGCTCTGGGGAGAAGGACAGGCTCTGGCCAAGACTATCCTGTCCTGGATGAGGTCCTGTTCCAGGGGACCTGGGAGCATGGGGTCCCCGAGCTTAGCAGCTTCCATGGGAGAGCCATGCACTGGACAGGGCCTCAAACTCAGGCTGCCCTCCCTCTCGGACCGAGGATGGGATTGCCAGCTACCACTGCCACCCACAATGCGCTGAGTGTTGACCCAGCTGCCATTTCTGGCCTGCCTTGTCCTGCTCCATGCCCAGGTCTACAGCTCTGCGCCCTGGTCTGCAGCTTCTCATGGTGGGGCCCATTGTGATCACAGCTCACAGTAGGACCCACAGGCCTGGGAATTGGGGTACCGTACTCCACTGAGGCAGCAGGCCCCACACTGTGAGACCCCCAAACTCTGTGATTCAGGACAGAGAGGCCGAGGTCTGAGGAGTGCTGCCCTGGACTGGGACCTGGTGGTCCTAGAGCCAGAAGTCTGGGGACATGAAACTGCAGGCCCAGTGTGATGAGGACCACGTGCCCCAGAGCAGGCGGTGCTGGGCCCTCCCAGGGCAGAAGTGGCCAACTTTCTGTTTAGATAATGAAACTGCCAAGACTTTACCTAAGCAGGTCAAAGGAGAGGGGAGAAAGAGGAAGAGGATGAAATGACTAATAGGAAAGAGCAGAAATAAAAAGAGATCTAGGAATCCTGTGCATTGAGGAACTCTAAAACTATTTGCTAAATTTCCTAGAAAGACACATATGGCCAAAACTGACTCAGGAAGAAACAGAGAGTCTGTTTAGACCTGTGAGAAGGAAATCAGTGGCTCGGCAATCCGCTTCCCAGCCTGGAGCAGATAGATGGCTTCTCCAGTGAAATGAACTAAATGTTGAAAAACCTCACTCCAGTCCTTCGGAGTCTTCCGGAAACACAGAAGGGGAGGGAGCATTTCTTAGCTCAAGCTGTTAAATTGGGGTCGCCGTAGTAACAGAGGGGTCAGCAGAGACATCCGGAGAAAACTGCAGACAGACCTGAGGGATACAGGCGTCTCTGTTCTCAGCAAAGTGACAAAGTGAGTCCAGTAGTGGCTGCGAAAGGTCACTGTCAGGGCCACGTGGACTTGATCTCAGAAACCCTAGGTTGGCCCATCACATCAAGGTGAAAGTCGATCACCACGTCACACTGTACTGAGAGTACAGGACAAGAACATGTGGTTCTATCAACAGCCGCAGAAAAAGCGATGAACAGCGGCCCACGCTGCTCATGCTAGAAGCACTCAGCAAACCAAGAAGAGAAGAGAGCGTCTTCCGGAGCCCTGGGCGTGGTGCTGAGGACAGCGTGTTGCCCCTCGGATCAGGAGCAAGACAGCTGTGCTGGCTCGGATGTCCATCCCACTGAGCCCGCAGGAAGAGGAAAGAAGCCTCAGCCCTGGTGCCATTACGCCCTCGGGTCGGTGACGTGCGTCGTGTCCGGTACGCCCCGTCAGGAACGTCGACTCCCTCACCTTCACTTTTAATCAGGATCTGAGCTTAATGATCGTTCCTGGGAAGAAGCAGCTGTGCCGAGTCTTTGAGGAAATGCTCTCCAGGAAACTAGGAGCTGATGGCCCCAGCGTGTGGTGGCAGCCTGCCACCCTGACTGTAGCCACCGGCAGGAAGGGCGTGTGATGCCAGGGAGCTATGAGCTGCTTCTGTCCCTCTCCACACCTGGCAGGGCCCACAGGGGTCCACCCTGGAGTGGCCAGGCCTCATCACTACCCGTTCCATTCGCTGCGCCCAGCTGGAAGCCTGGGCTGTGTTGAGGCTGGAGCAAGCCTGGCGTCCACGACACAAATTTCTTTCCTTGAGGGACACTGGGTGGAGCCACAGCCCCGGCTGGGAGGGTGGTCGACCTGCTGCCCCTGCTGAGTGGATGGAGCAAACGCAGTGACGGCTGCAGCCCCTGAGAAAAAGCCACAGGTGACAGAGTTCGGTGCGGAGGCAATGAGCTGGCACACGCAGGTCCACATGGTGCCAGCTCCTGCCAGGGGGCCTGCCTTCGAAATATTTTCCCCAAATACCTGTTGCGGGAGGCGCGTCAGTCACCACGGGGACAGCACACCAGTGAGACCCAGAAACTGAACCGTGTGCGAGGTGGGGCCTCCTCCGCCCGCAGCTGGAGGGCACCGGTGCTGGGCTCTGAGTGCCACACACAGATGGCCCCGTGCTCCTGGAAACACACCTGCAGCTCTGAGCTGGTCCAAACCCAGTGTCCGGACGCAGGAGAAAGAATGGCTTGTAGCCTCAGGGTCGGGGTGGGACAGGGACATGGAGGGGAGGACTGGGGTTCCCTGGGGGCAGAGGACCACCACAAGAGCCCCCAAGGGGGGGACACAGACTAGGACACAGCTTCCAGGAAGCGGAGGCACGTGTGCCTGCCATCACTGGGGACCAGTGGCTTCGCCACCAGCCCTGGCACAGGCAAGGCAAAATATCAGAGCTGTTGTCCCATAAACAATACAGTCTTTCCCTTGAGTCAGGCATGGAAAGTCACCCAGGGAGGGTGAGAAGTGACCGTTCCTTTCAGACATGTGCAAAGCATGCACAGTGGAACGTCGCAGCTCCGAGCCCTGGCTGGGTCCCCGCTGTGCCTTGCCGGTCACCCTGCCCGACAGCTTTCCGTGTGTGTACTGGGGGATCCGTGGCTTCTCTCCCGACATCTCAGCATGCGTGGTGATGCATGGCATCTGTGTGTGTCTGGTAGATGCGGATGCTCTTTTGCCGCGGGCACAGCCTTGTGTGTGGCAGAGCTGAGTCAGCCGCCCGCCATGCTGCCAAGAGTGTCTCAGAACAGGCGTGCGCTTCACCTGCCGCGCAGCCCGGGAGTCACAGTCCGGCTCTTCCCACCCTGCGGCTCCCTGGGCACCCTGGGAGTGTCCCCTGCTGGGTCACCGCCCCAAACGCAAAGCTGCTGGTCACATCTGTGATGTGCCTTCGGTGGCAGTGGTAGGGCTCTGTCCTCTGCCTCAGTGTCCCACACCGCCCACTCCCCACCTTTCCCCTTGCCAAGTGGGGTGCACGGAGAGCAGAGGTTCTTAGCTCTGCCCCACTCCGAGGTCTGCGGCATCTCCTGCCCTTTTCCGAGGCTGCCACCGTCCTGCACGCCCCGCCCCCGCTCTGCGTCTGCTTCAGGGCGCCTGGGGTCTGAGACTGGCCTGCAGTTTCCTTTTTCCCCGTGTCGGGGTATCCGCCAGATCCATCGTCGTTTATTGAAAAGTTCTGCCTTTCATTCAGTGGTTTTTCCTGAAGTTCTGAAACACTTTTTGGAGGAAGGGCGGAGGTGGGACTCCTCGCTGATTCTGATGGCTAATTAGCTAATCACCTCGTCCCGTCTAATCAGCTACAAACAGGGTCTGGGCTCACGCCGACTGCTATATATATATGCACCCCCGCCCGCCCTGTGCTAACTGACGAGACTGTGGGATTTCCGCTTCCCCCCCCTTTCCCAGGGTGGGATTTCATGGGGGGTGGTATTGCTCCCACCTCCCTATTCCCTACTTTGCCCCCTCAGCCCTGTCCCCTGGCCCCTCCCAGGAAACCGGGGGCCGGTTGTCCAAGGCATAAAGATGCCAGCAATCTGCAGGGTCCCCTGGCCTGGTGGCCTTTCTCATAGCTTTGTGGGCAGAAGTGGGGGAACCACTGTGCTCCTAGGTGAGTCCGGGGCTACAGCTCACCTGTCCCCAGGCTGTCGGCTGGCAGAGTGGCTCGTCTCTACAGAAGGCTGCTGAGCTTGACCCCCAAACAGACTGGGAGGTTTTGTCCCCGTCAGGTGTGGGCTGCAGGAGAGGGCGCTGAGCGCTCACGACAGTTTAGCTGTGGTTTCCGGGCCACATGGCTGTTGTGCAGTGTTGGCCTGGCCCTGAGCATGTGAGTTTGTGGTTTGAATAGACCTGCTGTTTCAGACACGTTTTAGCTTTCCTTTAGTAAAGGAACAGAGGACCCGGAGCCCCTTTCTGCGGGTGAGACTCCCTGCCTTCTTAAGAGGCCACATTCAGACCAGGGTGGGCAGTCTGGGCTTGGCCACACGTCCAGTACCACCAGTCACCAGAGGAGCGTCACACAGAGTCATTCCACAGTTCTAAAGCTCCCTCTCAGTTGGAGCCTTTCCGTGTGTGCCAGACCATGAGGACAGTGGCTTCTCAGGATCCCCTGCCTCAGTAGGACCTGATCCAGCCTCCGGCCTGTGACCCTGTGGAACCGAGTGGGGAGCTCTGTCCAGTCTCCAAGCAGGAGGACCCAGCCCCCCCATTGCTGTCTACATTCCCTGCCCCCCAGGGAGTGAGCTAGAAGAATTTGGGGAGCAGCTTTGCAGAGGACCCACCCCAAAACCTTCATCGACATGAAAGCTTTCCTTGGAAAGCACACTCCGACCTATGTGGCCAGGTCTTAGTGACCAGAGGCTGGGAGCGAGGGTGGGCAGGGCCGTACCGGTGGGGCACAGCATCTGAACGGCATGGTGAGGGACAGCGTGGTGGCCAAGGGGCGTGATTACTCACCCTCCTCTCACTTTCACCCTCGAGAAGGAAGCGTCCTGCCCAGCAGGGCTATAGCCAGTGTCAAGAGAAGAACCAGGAAAGGGAGAGGAAAGATTGGAAAACTTCTAATAAAATTACATTTCCCGAAATAGCCATAACTGTGGGGGTGATGTATTTGCAGCCTTATTGGCCCTGACATGGCCCCTGCGGCTAGGAGACCGGGACTCTCGCTCCCATGCCCCCGCCCTGAGCTCCTCTCCTGTTGATATTTATCTATCTCGCGGGCTTCACTTGAATATTGATGCTCCTCGGGGCACCCACGCTGCATTGTGACTCGCTACCCATTTAATTCAATTTCTCCTCGATTGCAACTCCCCCGACAAACGTAATCAGCTTCCAGTCACCAGGGCTGCCGCATCCCCATCCCAAGCTTGTCTGTAGGGGACTAATCCCCAGCCAGGGCCCCGGGCTGTGTTCCCAGAGTGGTCCTGCTGCCGGGATTAACCGCTTCCAGTTTACAGATTAATCACAATAAGAGAAAGATGGAGCCATCCAAGTGAGCATCTGGTGGCCTGAATACATTTTCTCCCCAAATCCCTCTGATGAAACCCCAGTATCCCAAGAGGATGCTGTAGAACATGGGGCCTAAGGTGGGGGCTTAGTTGGAGGGTCCGTGCCAGAGACAGGAGATCCTAGCCATGTGAGGACGTGGCGGAAGGTTCTGGCTGGGAACCAGGAAATGGGTCCCACTAGACTCCAGCTCTGCTGAGGCCTTGAGTCTGGACTCGCAGCACCCAGGGCCTCGAGAAGCAGACTTGCTCCCCGGCCATCACTCTGCAGTGTTTGTTACAGCAGCGTGAGTGGCTGAGCCCGGCATTTGCTGCAGGTCAGCCTGGCCGTGGGTTCATGTGCCAGAAGCGTGGAGACCCACGCGTCAAATAAAGGCTCAAGGCCAAAGCTGCCCCTCCTTGCAAGCCCTGGAACCAGCTGCCTTCCTTTCCTGCCTTGTCCCATTCTCAGTAGACCTTCACGCGGTGCTGCGCCTCTGGGGAAAATAGAGCTACTGCTACTGTGACCAGGCATTGCTGGCACGAGGCATCCGGTCTCCGTGGCAGATCCACCCTGTGAGCTGCCTGTGTGACCAGAAGCACCCTGCCTTTGTGATTCTAGGGATGTATCACAAGAGGGTCCTTCCTCCCCTCTGGTGTGAACATCTTTTCTCCCTGCACAACACTGGCCCTGAATGAACCAGAGTCAGGGGCCAGCTGGAGTCAAGGCCCCCTTGGCCGCATCCCCACCACAGGCCCAGTCTTGCCGGAGCTCAGCGGTGGCAGTCACAGGACTCCTTGTTGGCTCCAGGTCCCAGGGACTGAGCCAGGCTTCCTCTGGCCTGAGCTGGCTTCCCAGTCACTTAGTTGAAAGTAGAAAACAACAAATCCGGCTCTGGCACCTCCTCTGTGTCCCTGGCCAGGTCTTGGTGACTTTCCACACAAAATAAGTGACCCCACTGGCCAGGAAACTGGCAGGAGCCCCTCCCACAGGAGGACAGAGGACAAATCCGTGGCAGCGCGGCATCCTGGGGCACAGGGCAAGGGTAGGGTCCCTCAAGAGGGAGACCCAGTCGGCCTGTGACAGCGCAGGGCCAGCTCACGACGCCTATAATCCTCTAATTGGCTGATAATCACTTTGCGAGCTGTGCGAGTTGGCTGACCTTAATAGTGGTTTTTATGGTAAATAAATGCGGTATTTATTATAACTCTTTCACGTAGGGCATTTTAGTTGCAAGAGGTCATTATGATTTCACAACAGAGAGAATTTGGAATGTGCTCTTCAAGGCAGGCTCCTGCTGGAGGGACCTGCTGCAGGCAGACCACCTTAGGGGTTCTGGGGCAGGTCAGGACACTGGGTCAGTGCCCCTGCACCCTGCTACCCGGGAGGAGCCTCTCTGTGGACAGGAACAGGGACGGGACAGCAGCTGGCACAGCCTGGGCAGAGTAAAACCCAAGGTTGGGCACTGGGCAGCAGAGGGGGGATCTCGGAGCAGCTGGTTAACGGCCCGGCGATTCTGCCGCTTCATCAGAATAGAGGAAATGCTGGGCCGAGGCATTTTGTCACAGCCCTGACGGCCAGGGAGCGCCTCCTAAGTTGTATGAGGGCGATTTCGCATGATAGAGGCCATTATGAACCGCAGCTTCTCCGCAGCGGGCTTTATGGGCCCCTGGTGACTCGACTCTGTATAATAAATAAGTCCAGGAAACACCATTTCCAGAGGCTGCGACAGGTAGTGCTAACTTATCTGTTGGAATGAAAACCCTAAACCTTGTTAAGTCAAACTGTCATTGTCATCACCCATAAATTAGGAGGCAGGGGATTGATTAGAAAACGCCAGAGGCTCTCGTGTATTCGGGGACGCGGGAAGCCTGGAGCAGCGAATGTGTTGTTTGAATACACCCTCAATCACGGGTGTGGAAGCAAGACGCCGCCCCGTGTGTCCGGCCCCTCTGGCTGGGCTCCCGCCCCACAGGAGCCCCTGCTGCAGAAACTGTAGCCAGCACCCCGAGAGGCAGGTCCCTACCCAGTGCCCGCTGGTGCCCAGTGGGCACAAAAGGCACTGCATGACGTTCTCCTGCTCTGGGAACTGGGACCACCCTTTCTGCACAGAGGTGTTCGGCTGGGTGGTCTTGACTAGCCGAGCTTGGAGGCCCGTGGCTGCCACTCTCTTAGGGGGCATCATGGTGTCCACTGTGTCCTCAGCCATGCTCAGCCTAGAGCTGCAATGCCTTCTGCCCCGAAGCCGTGGGCACAGCTGTCTGGGGAGCGGACCCTGCCGTACTGTCCAACAGGCCTGCACCTGGTCCACATCCCGAGACACCGGCAGGGAACCAGCATCTCCTATACTTAAGGCCCTGGTCACCTGACATGACAGCAGCCCCACCACACACACACACAGCGGATGGAGAAGTCGGTCTGTGGGAAAGGACCCAGAGCTCCACTCACCTGACCCCCGTGCCAGCCTGCGGGCATCTACTGTGTCCCACTTGGAGTATGTTAACTAGTACCCTACAGACTTCTGGGAGGTTTGGACTGCAGAGAAAAACAAAATACAAAGAAAATGGAAAGAGTTCTATAACCCTCAAAGAAATTACTTCTGAATGATTAATTTCCTGGAATTTATTAGAAAGGGAAAAGAAATGTGCGACACTGGAGAGGCTGCTGACTGGGAAAGGATGTCTCCTGACGCCTCAGCTGCATTTCAGGGCAACTGATTTGCCCGCAGAGGCAGGAGGATGCCGCGGTCCTCAGCCGTGTGTCACACGTGCTGACACAGCATCTACCCTCCCCCATGTGGTAGCCTCTGGGGACACAGCCGTTGGATTCAGGTGCGGCGCGGGCCACATCCGCGTGGTGACACCTGGGGGGACGCAGCACAGGCAGAGCCAGTCTCTTCATCCGCATTGCCACTACCCCTTGGGACTCCTGCAGCAGTGTTCTCCGCAGGGTGTGGACCCCCGGCACCCAGGCAGGCATGAGCCAGCTTACCTGCTGTGAAGACCGGACCAGGGGCGTTGAGTCCCAAGTCCCTGCCCTAGACGAGGCCAGGAGGCTCCCGCTCGGCTCTGTGCGAGGTCCGGGCTCCGCCCTGCCGTGCTGTCTTCTCCAGCAGCCCCTCTTGGGCCCCTGCGTCTCTCCCTTTTCCCTCACGCTGACTGCGAGGCAGCCGTTGCTCCTGCTGATGCTACAGGACTCCCCTCACAGGGCTCGTGGCTGTGTCTAGGCAGAGAAGAATGAGGCACAAATGCCAAGAACGAGACAGCTGCGGACCCTATGCCTCTGCAACAGCTGCTCCCCAAATTGGCTCTGCTGGCCGAGGAAGGCTGGCCTCCTTCGGGGACAGGTGCACGGATGGGACAGCCGTCACTGCTGGGTGGGGAGGGCTGCATGTTCTGTGGGGTGGGTGTGAGTGCCCACCAAGTACCCGTGCGGGCACGTGTGTAGATGTGCACGTGTGTGTATGTGTGCTATAGATGGAGTGTGTGAGGGCAGGCCCGCCTGGGCCAGCGTCCTCCTGGGCTCCAGTTATAAGCAGGTGTTTGGCGTGTGACTCCTCTTTCCACCCCAGCTCGTTGGACACTCCCCTCCGATGTCCCCTGGGTAAAGGGGCCCCTGCAGGGACCGAGGGCTCCCTACCCCGAAGGCAGGCTGGCAGCAGGCTCCACTCCAGAGACGCCCCTGCTGCCCAGGGGTTGGGGCCGTGGCTCCCCTCGTGTTTCTTTTCTGGGAGCGATGCCAGCGGCTGGAGACCTTTAGGGTGTACTCGGAACGAGACCACTCGCGGTCTGGCTCGTGTGTGCACCACGCTGCTCCCCGTCCCAGAGTGGCCACGCTGGCAGGCGCTGCTCCTCTGCCCGCTCACTGCCAGGTGGTAGGGAGCATGGTCTCAGATGAGGCCCGTCAGCCCGTCAGCCTGGGCTCGAGCTCCTCCCCAGTGTCCACCCTCGGGCCATGGTGGGCAGGCTGGCGTCGGTCCTGCCCATGTCCCAGGGAGGACCTGGACAAGGGTTATGGGTCTTCAGCCGCACTGTCTTCTGAGAACAGGGTGTCCCCAAAGCAGATCCCAGGCCATGAGCCCTGGGCCGGGCATGCGGTGCCCTCATCTCCAGATGTCACCAGCAGCCCAGATGTGGCCCTGGGCAGGCCTCTGCCACCCACTGGAGACTTCACCCTCTGTGGGAGGGTCACCTGCCTGGTTGTCAACTGAACACTACTTCTGGCACGCCAGGGCCACCATGCTGGTGTGGATAAGCCTCCCTGTGACCCGGAGACAGCACTGCAGATGTGTTTCCGGGTCTGTGGCCAGTGGTCGTGGCCAACAGGGTGCAGCTCCAACGAATGCTCATCCAACCCATGAGCGCATGGGGCACTGAACAGGACCAGCCAGAGCAGGAGCAGAGCCAGCCTCCCTGTGGGCACCTGGCCTGGCCTCTGCCTAGATCTGCGGCTCTCAGGACGATGCTGGGGCAGGCTCCAGGGCAGCTACAGGCAGGCCTCTGTGCAAGGTGTAATGTAAGGTCTCATGACTCGGAGGCACAGGTGAGAGGAGCAGGGGTGGTGTACGTGTGTGTGTGTGTGTGTGTGTGTGTGTGCGTGTGTGAGTGTGTGTGTGCACACGCACGTGAGCACAGGCGTGTCTGCCTGGCAGAGCCAGGGTTCACCTGCTTATAGGGTCAGAACACAGACCATCTGAAAAGAAGAAAAAAAAATATGGTAAAAAGCTGATATTCTCTTGCAAATCCCAATGGGTGGGGGACATAAGCCCGGAGCGCACATGGACTCACCACTGGTGTTGCTGGAAGCCAAGGACATCTCATTTTATAGAGAAATTAGGGCCTCTGCAGACTCTGCCCACACGAGCCTAGTGGCGCCAGTGTGGGCCTTGTGCTGGAAAGCCCTGAGCAGCCCCCTCTTCCTTTCCCTCAGCCTGACAGGCAGGCCCCTTGGGCCTCAGTTTCCCCACGTGTAAATAAAGGAGAGCAGTGTTCTCCTCAGGCCCCAGAGAGTCTTCAGAACCAGAACCAGTTCCAGCCTCTGAGTCACTGTGGCTTTGCCATCATGGCGGGTGTGGGAGACGGGACACCAGGTCTAACATGGAAACTCGGCTGCTTCAGAGCAGACACCAGCCCAGCTGGTGTCTGCGCTTCAGCAGAGACAGAGCTGTACACTGCCTTTGGCCTGCAGTTCCGAGGTTGCTGGTGGGAGGACCCTGAACCTGCTGCCTGGGGTGCTACCACCTACCACAGTCCTGGGTGCTGAGAGCTGGTCTCTTGGGCATTCGTGTGTGCCAAGCCTCAGTGGCTTTCACCTTGAGAAGAAGAGGCCCCCCCGGACCTGTCCTGCTGCAGCAGCTACAGAGTTACAGTGGGTGGGGACCCGTGAGACCTCATGGGACCACTTAGCCACATCTGGGCACATGCACCAGGCCAGGCCTACCACCCCTTACACCCCTGCTGTACCCACCACCCCTGTGGGGCCCGGTGCCTCACCCGGGTGTATGAAGTGGAGACTGTCCTGGTCTGGGCCCACGGAGACCCAGACATGTGCTGCGCCCTGATGGGCAGCTCCATTCTCGGGGTGCTTTCTTTTGGGCCTGGTGGGTCTCCCGGAACCTCAGTGGGTCCTGTGTGTTGGGGGCAGAACCTGCACCCAGCTGTCCTTGCTCACAAAATGCCACTGTCATAGCGAGACGCTGTGAGGCGGGCGCAGGTCACAGCCTGGAGTGCCCCAGGAAACCGCCACATCCGCGTGCCTAGACAGCTTCTCTTGGTTCCAAAACTCAGAAGAAAATGGGGATCAGAGGAGGGCAAAAGCAAACAGACCGTCAGTAGAGACTTACGCGAAGCCAGAGCAGAGTTCTGGGGGAGACAGACACCCCTCTGGAACCCAAGCCTGGGTTCCAGCGGGGAATTGTTGCGTGCCGTCAGCAGTAGTCAGCCCTTTCTGAGAACAGGACAGAGCATCCACGCTGTCGAGATGCACTTCCTCGTCCTGCGGGGAGCAAGTGCGATGCCCATCTCAGTGCCAGGCGTAGGAGAGGACATGGCGGGCCCTTCGCACCCTTTTGCTGGTCATCTACGAGCCCCACACAGGACAGGCATCCATGGAGTTGAATTCAGTGCCGGGCATGTCACGATCCCAACTACCGGCACCCGGAACGTGGACCACCATGGAGACGGGTTTTGATGTGACCGAGTGCAGCAGGCCCTGGAGCGCCGGGGACCTGTCCAGCCTGCCTGGTGCCCTAGGGAACAGGGAAGCTGGACAGATGTACAGGGAGGCAGCTGGTGAGACAGCTCCAATCTGGAGCACCAGGACCACCGCACGGAGCTGAGGGGCACGAGGGTCTTCCTGAGGAGCTGGCCAGGGGCACAGCCGCCCAGAGCCACCTGTGGGCCTCCAACATGCTGTTGGTGTCCGAGCTGTCTGTTCACATCAGTTTCTAGAAGCAGCTCACTGTCCCCAGCAGCCCTGCCCCCACCTCCAGGCTCCGTCCATCCCCGCCCATGACCCTCTTTTCCTCCCTGTCCTCCATAGCGGCCCTTGCCTCAGCTCACCCCCTGGCCGTGGCCCGCGCTTCCTTGCACCCCTTTACACCCTCAAGACTCATATTCAGAACCCCCAGTGCCATCTGGGGTGGGAGCCTGAGGACCTGAGACCACCCAGCCCCACGACGCCTGACAGGTGGGAACCAGGGCTCCTCCTGAGGATGGCCGGCCTCAGTGGGGCTTGCTGTTTCTGAAGCCTGAGCCAGGCTCAAGGCCACGGTCAAGGACGTGGAACTTCTGTTCCTTCGAACCTGAGCGACACTGCCGCGTGCATCCTTTGGTTCGCGCCCTCCCTCTCCAGCTCCTGGGTTGCCCGGTCGCCCCTGAGTTCACCCAAGATGTTGTTTAAGGGTTCTCCCACCAGTGTCTCTGTGTAACATTCAGCTAGTTTTCGTAAGAACAATTCACGTCTTTCTCCACTTGATGGAGTTGAGTAGTAATAATTGAGGTTTCCCAGGACAGTAACCTGCCAGCTCTCATGCAGACAGCAGGTTTGAGGACACACAGCCCTCGGGGTCATAAGCGATCTTGGGCAGGACGTGGATGGAGCTGCCATATTCAAATTGTTATTCAAGATGTTCTTTCCGTTACTGGGACTTGAATTCAGGACCTGGTACCCCACACCAGTCATTCAGTCACTTACACATATAAGCAAGTGTACTGTCTCACGGGTACCTGGAAAGTTGGCCAGGTGGCTGGTGCTGACAGAGCACCAAGTACCAGCACCTGCTAGCCCCACCGAGGCAGTTTCACAGCACCAGTGCTGCAGTTCCCTTCTCTGGACTCCGGCTGCCCTGTTAACAGCCCCCCGACTCCATGCAGAGGGACAGCTGGGACCAGAGCCAGGCAGCCAGACTGCGGACCCACTTCCTCACTTGCCCCCATAGCCCTAGGAACAGTGTCCACCTCAGGGTCAATGAACGGTGGGTGGATGATGGATGCCTTGGGTGGACGGTCAGAGGACTGATGGGAAAATGAATGCATGGGTGGGTGGGTGGGTGGGTGACGGACTGGTGAGCAGGTGGTCAAATGGATCACAGACTGGCGGACTGGTGGAGAGATGCGTGGGTGGCTAGAAGGTTGATAGCTTGGAGGATCGGTGGATGGGTGGATGGCTGGACGGTGAGATGCTTCATGCACTTGCCATTGAAGGTCCCTGTGAGTATGAGCAGTCTTGAGTCTTAGGTGTTTCCCTGCAGTGCGCATCGGCCGTGGCCACTGTCTCCCAGAGGACACTGTCCAGTCCACCCGCAGGGGCCTCGTCCCCCTCACTTTCCCAGAGATCAGCCTACAGCACTGAGCTCCGCCCGCCTTGCTCGCCCTAGGTCACCTCTTGTGCCAGGTGCCCCACCTGCATGGTGGACGTGTGGCTGTCCCACACGGTGAAGACCCGTGCACAGATCTGCTCCGGGAGCAAGGAGCCTCCCGGAGTCAGACAGGAGACGTGCTGCTTTTTCTGTACATTCAAATTAACAACTGCTGCCTCTCCTGTCTTCTCTCTCAAACAGCTTCTGTCAGTTCTTAGGGATTTGCCCAAGAAAATGATTGGAGTGTCTTTTTCCTGCTGCCTCTTACATGTCTTGATCCTAATGAAATAATGAAACAGGTAGCTCATGACAACTGCTCGGCTGGTTTTTTTCCTCTCTCCATCTAATTTGATTACCCGAATCTGGAGTGTTTGGCACCGCACGGCGCGGCGTGCTAATCATAATGCAGGGCTCCCCATTCTTGAGGGCTGGTGGGGACAGTTTGAAGCAGCTAATGAATCAGTGTAATCAGAGAGCCATCTTGAAAATTAATACATTCTACTGTAACTATTTAAAGAAAAAATAATTATCAAGACTGTTCTCACTAAATTATGCTGTCGAGAAGTTGTGGAAAGAAAAATGCTGTCTAATTTTAAGATGGAATCTGGGTTTTGCAGATTTTTCTTTTCTTAAGTGATTAAAAGATTGAACACTGACTTTCAAGGACCGGAGGGCGCCATCATTCTGAAGGCTCTCCTCGCCCTCCGACTGTGGCCTCTGCCGGGCACCTGCGCCGTGAGCACTGGGTCTCCAGGTCACTCTGCCCCAGCCTGCCCTGGCACAAGCGGTGGGGGCCCCACCCCTTGGGAGTGGGTCCTGGTGAGCGGCCCTAATGGGTCTGAGTGTCACCTGGGGCCCTTCTCGGCTTCCTTGCCTCACAGAGCTGGCTCTCAGCTCTCAGGATGGGAGGCCTGGGTGTGGGGCAGGACCCTGGACCCCAACTAGGCGAGCCCATCTGGATCAAGCTCCCCCCAAACCTCTGCGGCTCAGTCCTCAGAGGGACAGACGGGCCAGGGCCAGCTCAGACCCTCAGGGCCAGAGCTGGGACACAGTGCAGAGCTGGCAGCACTGAGGTGCCGCAGCTGCCGGGGGCAGATAAAGCCCGTGTGGCTGTCTGGTCATGTGCAGAGCCTGGGGTTCCCTTCGCCCCAGTGATGGCCTCCCGGATCGCTGGCTTTCGACGGACAGACTCGAGTCGTGAGGGTCCGGGAGCCCTCCCTTGCCCCAGGCTACCACAGGCTACCTCAGGCTTCCATCAAAGCCCAGGGTGAGGCCTGAGGCGTCTGCCACGAGTCGTGTCCTCGGAGGGACCTCGAAGATGCAGGGCGCAGTCCAGGGCTGTGCTCCCCAGGGAGACGGGAGGTGGTGAGAGGCCGGGGAGGCGACTGTTTCCTGGTGTTGGGGACTCGGTGGGAGCCTGGCCACTGTGTGAAGGCTGAGGAAACAAGGCTGATCCTTCAGAGGAAGGCAAGAGGCCAGCGCAGCGCCCTGAAACTCAGAGACAGAAGCGCCCAGAGTGCTGCCGTGGTCTTAAGAGGTCTGCCTGCAAGTGCAGACAGGGGGAAGGAAGTCGAGTCCCCATTTAGGGACACACTGCTGATGGAGACGGTGGTGGGGTGCGATGGTGGTAACGGTGTTGATCATGATGGTGGAGTGGGGGAGGGGTGGTGGAGATAATGGTAATAGTGATAGCGGGGCATCAGTACGGTTAGGTGGCCGCTGTAGAGGAAGCAGCTGGGCTGGGCCTGCGAGGCAAGGGTTCGCACTGAGTGGGAAGTAGAGGAGACTTTGCAGCCTGATTCTCAGGCTTTGAGACCTCAAGAATGCGCTCTGGAGGGGCGGGGCAGGCCAAGCAGCGTTGGGCTTAGTTTGGCGCCCTCATGAGCCTCACCACCTGCGTCCTTCCGGGCCCTGCTTGGCTGACGAATGAAGAGGAAGCTGATCAGGCCCGGCTGTGAGCAGAAGGACCTCGGAGCTCAGCCTGCTCCTAGACTTTGATTACCTGGGACCCGTGTCTAGTTACTGCACAAGACCACAGGTGATAGGATGTTTAACCACAGAACCCACTAGAGCTGGCTGCGTCTGGCATCGGAAGTGCTGCCTGCTCGAACTCTACCTTGTATTTCCCCCTGGCCCGAGTGCCTTCTCCCCAATTCCCACACATCGGCCGTGAGACCAGCTCAGAGAGCTGCCGTGACCACCAGCATCCTCCTCAGGTGGGGGCAAGGCTGCGGGCCTGCCCAGAAGGTCCTCACTCCAGGGCAGGTGCCCCCTTTGCAGTCCAGGCTGCCTCCTAGCCGGACTCATGAAGGCCACAGGCCGGGTAGGGCTGTCTCCAGCCCACAGCTTACCAGGCCTCCCTGGTCCCAGCCCAGCACCAGCCTTGGGTCTTCTACCACTGACCAGCCTGCAGCGGCCCACAGCCTGAGACTTACATGTCATGTAGACCCCTTGGAGGGAAGCCCCTTCCTTCCCCGCAGCCCACCCCTGACCTACATCGCCTTGATTATAATGTCACAGGAAAATGAACCAACGCAGAGCCGGAGCCCTCCCAGACCATAAAACCGGAATGAACCGAAACCCATTTACAAATTAAACACAAACAAAACTGCAAAACCAATAAAATTTAAATTTGCAGCATTAATTTTACAGGGCAGATGTTTCCCAGAGACACAGGCACCAGGATTGGGCCCCAGGGTGCAGCGAGCTACCTGCTGCCGCCTAAATCTCCCGGCTAATTCCACTGGCTAATTCCACGGCGCCTGCTCACACACGAAGGGTGTTGCCTGAGAGGGTGTTAATAATTGCGTGGCTTTGTTTGTTGTAATCACACCTGATCGTTTGTTTAACCCCGAGCCATCCCACCAGGCATCTTTCATCAGGCTCCTGATAACTTGCTTACACTGTCTGCTGTCTTTGCACGAGGACAGCTTCGCCTTGCAGCACGATCACTCGCTGCCTCAAACAGGAATAATCCAATTATTGCGAGGACTGCGAACAGAAAAAAAAACTTCATTGCATATTTACTGCCACACTTACTGCTAATCAACTGCCCTGGGCGTGGAGGAGCAAGAGGGAGTTGGCAGCGCTGGCGCGGGGTACAGCTACCACCCCAGCCTCCCAGGAGTGGCAGAGTCAGCCCTGCTCATCTTGCTGGGGTCCACCTGGGGTCCTGGGGGTGAGGGAGCCCTGACTTGTTGTGAGTAAACACACAGCCTCATAGACACACACGTGCCGCAGGCACAGCCTCAGAGGTGCAGGGGCCCGCTCTGGACCACACAGGATGCAGCCACCCTGGCCCTAGTCATGCTGTGGACAGAGAACACGCTCAGGACAGGCAGGAGGCGACGCCCCAGGGCAGCCCCTCCAGGCCGAGGTAGGCCCCAAGTGTGAAGGGGAGACTTGAAATGAAGTTTGCAGCCTCCCACAGACTTCAGCCTTCTCCCATGATGGAACCAGTGAGGACGGAGGAGAAACGTCCTTAGGCTTCCGGGGTTAGGAGAAAGAAGCAGGGCCCAGGAGCCAGGAAGTGGGTCTCCTCACGGGCCATTTCCAGTGGGCCCTGTGGGCTGCTCCTGCCTCCAGCCAAAGGGTCGCCCATCCCCATGGTAACCGAGGGTAGCTGTGTCTCTGAGGGTGTTCAGGGAAGACTGGGTGGGCTCATGAGTGATCAGCTCCAGACAGGGTCAGCAGCCAGTCCTCAGCAGTATGTGCTGGGAACACGTGTGTGAACGTGGACTGGTGTGCATTCATGTGTTTGATTTGTGTGTGCATGTTGGGATGCGGTATGTGTGTAATGTGGACACGTGCTCATACGTGTATGTCAATGCGTGCGTGTGTGCACCATACTAGTTGTGGCTGGATCATGGGAGCCTGCTTTGGGGGTGACTGTCAGAGGAAGCAGAGAGCCTGGTCTGGGGGCCATGGCACTTGCCAGAGGCCCGGGCCTGGCAAAGCCTGTCTGCTCTGTCCTTGAGGCCATTCTGGACTCACATGAGCAACCGCCTTCCCCTGAGGCCTTCTCTCTTTCTGGCGTCTCTAGAGGGGCTGCTGTGCTCCAGGCAGAGAGGACACAGCATGTGGGAGACCCCAGTCCCTGCCCACTGCCCCTGGAGGAGCCGTGGTAGCTGTCATCTGGCTGAATCCCCACTTAGTCCAGCCGTCAGCCCTCCTCCTGCCCCTCGGCCTCTGAGGATGTCCTTCCCCTGCCCTGAGAGCTACTGGGACGTGGGACAGGGGAGGAGCCTGCTCAGCAGCGCCGGGGTGAAACAGCGTTGTGGCGTGGGCGTGAAAGGCCCCTTTGTCCCCAGGATGCCGTGGCTCAGCACTGTGCCTCCGGCCACCTCCAGCAGGAAGTGAACTGGGCTGGGTGCACAGAGCTCTGCCGGCCCACAAAGGACCGAGTGTTCAGCACTGCGCCAGCACCTCCTCAGGGGCTGGTCCCAGGCACACCCCGGCGGGGGCGCCGGCTGGGACTCGGCTTCCCCTTCCCCGTTCATTGTGCCAGGGCTCCCGGCGCGGAGTGGTCTGCCTGCCTGAGCAAGTGGGAGTATGCACTGAGCCTGCGCGCATGTGAGTGTCTACACACATGGGCCTGTGCTGTATATGAGCACACATATGGCTATGCATAGGGCCAGTGTGTGGCTGGATAATGAGGCTGCAGCGTGGAGACTTCATGCCAGCTCTGACCTGAGCCCCACCCCCACCCTCAGTCCTGCCCCCCAGTCCTGGCCCTGAGCACCATTTGGGGGGCTCTTCCGTTAACAGTGTGGGCCCCTGCTGGGCCCCGCCTCCAGCTGTCAGATTAGAGTGTGTGAGAGGCAAGAATCTGCAGCCTGCTGTGCCCTGTAGGGACGGTGACCCGCGCCAGAGCTCACTGCACAGGATGCTGTGAGCATCTGTCCATTGTCCTCAGCCTCATGGCAGTGACCAGGGTGGCTGCTGCCTGGCCTGACCAGAAGGTATAGAGGAATCTGAGAGGGTTGATCCTGGCTGACTTCTGGAGGGGGGAGTAGGAGCGGGGTCCTGCCCAGAGGCTCTTCCTCCCCCTGCCGTCCCCCAGGGCGGTGGGCAGGCCAGGAGAGCTCTCTGGGTTTTCTCAAGAGGGTGCTAACCTACCCATCAGGACCCTGCCTAACTTTAGTGACTTCCCAAAGCCCGTCTCCAAAGGCAAGGTGCAGGGCTTCAGCCTGTGAATCTCCCTCGGTGCACAGCAGTGGGCTGGAAGGCCCACCTTGCCAGACGTGGGCATGAAGGTGCCAAGGTGCGTGGGTCCCCTGCTGAGCCCTGGCGTGTCTGTGGTTCCTCCGATCCAGGGGAGGAGAGCAGGTCACTCCCACCACCTTCCACACTAACCCTCCACTTCCCAGCCACCCAGGCCTGTCCTCGGTCATGTCACCCTTTGTCCACTGCTCGTAGGAGGCAGAGCCAGTGGAAAGTGGGACTGCATGGTGGCTTGTTGAAATTGGGGTTTCCCAGCGCCGGGACAGTGGGGCATCGTCACGCGTGAGGCCCGTGCAGCTGCTCAGACCCCAGCACGAGCCCGGGCTGCCTGTCGGCCACACGTGCACACGGTAGCAGGCGTTCGCAGACGTTTCCCAACAACCCTGTACCTTGCCAGGGGAAGTTGTAGTAGATCCGTGTCTTGCAGAACCACATCTCTAGCTCAGGCCAATGCAGAGTCCTGTGCCTTTTCTGTGCAAAAGTAAAACAGAAAAGAAAGTCCAAGCGGGGTGGGGGGCCAGTCACCCAAAGGAATCCAGACAGTGGGGGCTTGGTCCTCTGGCAGGGTGGGCAGTGCCACTGCTCCTCTGTGTGCCCACTGCTAGGCCCAGGCCAGGAAAACTGGAAGGCCCAGGAAGTAGGAGCCCAGAGGGGAAAGGGCAGTTCTCAGTGCTGGAGTTACAGCATCCACGCGGGAGGAATCCAGGTGCACATTGGAAACGGGGTGCTCTGCGTGGTGAGCCCTAGCCGAAGGCCACACAGGCAGCCCACCCGGGGACCCTCAGCGGTGAGCACGGGACACAGGCATGGCTGCTGCCAGCTCCTCTTGCATGGTGTTGGACTCAGGCTTTGTGGGGCGGTTTTCCCGTGTTAAATGCTAAGGTCTCGCCCTTCTCTGGCCTTGCAGTCAGGGTTGGGGTCAGGGCTCCGACTGTGCGAGGGCGCGTATGTGATGTGAATCCACCCTGGGCGGTGGTCAGTGTGCTCCTCGGGCATCTAGCTCATTATGAGTCTTGCTTTGTGAGCATATTGAGTATTTCCCCTACTAGAGAAACCGCTAGTTGGTCTTTGGGGGCTCTGGGAATAAGGTTCCGATGATGACAGTGGCATTTCTCTGCTGCACTGTGGCGCCCGGCCTCCAGGCTTTCAGTGCCAGCGCAGTCTCCAGGCTCCCTGTCCCTGGGGTAGAAGGTCCAGGGAAGAAAGACATTCAGTTTTCTACCCAGAAGAAGTCGTTTTGGGCTTCAGGGTCCCTGACGGGAGTCGTCGGTCACCTCCCACCGACCTGTCCCTCCTCAACACTCCACTCCTGTTCCTTGGTCACCAGGACCAGGTCTTTGGGGGAAGGATTCACACAGGCGTAGGGTCGCCTGTGCCTGCAGGGTGGGGGTGCAGTTGTTCTGAACTCCTCCAGGGCCTGGCACTGAGCACCTGCTTCCCCTCTGTGCCTTCCCATGGAACGTCCCTATGGCCCTTGGGTGCTGCGTGCTGGTGGTGACAGGGTGGCAGAGTCAGCCCTGGGAAATGACCTCTTAGCAAGAGGCTGCAGTGTCTGGCTGGCCTTCCCACCTGCCTGTCCCTTGGGGCCCCTGAATCCAGCATATGAGGCCACCCTAGAAGCTGCCTGGGACTTCACTGAGATGTCCCAAGGCCGAGAGCCTGTGTTAGGACTCCGGCCTCTCCGGACGGGCCAGCGTGCGGGTGGCGACACTAACCAGCTGCCTCCTTCCATCTCCGCAGCGCGCATCATCAGGACCAAGCAGTGGTGTGACATGCTCCCCTGCCTGGAGGGGGAGGGCTGCGACCTGCTCATCAACCGGTCCGGCTGGACGTGCACACAGCCCGGAGGGCGGATAAAGACCACCACGGTACGTGCCCTCTCTCCTGCGGGTGCTGGGAGGGGCCTGGGCTGGGACAGGCGACAGCTGTGGCTCCTCTGGGAGTGGAGCCACTCTCTCTTCTGCTCCCCACTTCGCCTGTCCCACTTAGATGGTCCTTGGGTCTCCTTATGAGGGCAGGTCCACACCCATGGTGTCATGTTGGGGAGGTCGGGATCCGGCACACGTTGGGGCTGGCAGGTAACCCCTGACCTTACAGGGAGCCTCTGGGTGTTTTCTAAAGAACTGGGATTGGGGTTCAGTTCTGTTTCTGCCGCCCCCCACATGTGGCATGGTGGCCCTTTGCTCCCTCGTTGCCCTGCCAGGTCCAGGCTTTGTGGAGAGTGAGGGAATCCTGGGCCCCAGAAGGGGCTGGAATTTCACAGGCCAGCAGCCCACAGGGAAACTAGATGAATACCCTCCCTTCTGCCAGCCCCTTCCTGTGATTTCAAGGGGCTATCCTAGCCATGCAACAAAGAGGCTGCTTTGCTGTGGCTGCCCGGGAGGGGCCACGACCACGTGGTCTGCAAGCTGGGCAGGTAAACGGCTCTGAGCGCAGTTTAGGACTACTCTGTGAAGCTCAGGGTCCCACCCCCGCACCTGGAGGCCAGCACTGCACCCCTGGGTCCAGCAGGTTGTCCTGAGGTGGCATGTGTTATGAAATTTGAGCAGACTGGGCCTTCAGGAAGCCTCAGCCAGCTCGGAGTCCCTCCCTGAGCTCAGCTGTCTGGACCACACCAACCACCAGGCTCTGGGGCCTCCCAGTAGACGGCAGTGTGCATTAGCTGAGCCTGGCTCCCCCGGGCCCTGCTCCTGTGCCAGGATGCACGGGCCGTGGGTGTATCCTGCTGCGGTGCAGAGGCGAGGGTCTGTCCTGCCCCAGTGGTGGGTGCGGGGATCCTCCTTCCCTCGTGTTCCGGGCTAGCCCTGAGGTGATGAGAAGAGTCCGGGGTTCTTGTGTCCAGGCTCCCCATTCCAGTGCTTTCCACAGAAAGGCAGGGACCCAGCAAGCAGCCCTTGACAGTGACGGCCCTGTCGCAGGTCAGTGGCCCCAGGCTCCGTGTCTGGGTCGCAGGGAGAGGCACTCGGTCCCCCGATCAGGAAGTGCGACCATGACGGGCGTCTTCAGCCAGAGAAGCCCAGCCCCTCAATCTACACCTGGCAGCCATGTGCCTTGGTGGGGAGTCTGGCCCTGACCTCACTGTGGGAGGCCACGGCCTCTTAGGTGGGAGCCCTGTGGGTAACAAAGGCACCCCAAGGCTGGAAGACCTTTGAGCGCTCCAGGAACACAGGCTACTCAGCTGCACTCTGGGGCGTGGAGGGCCGCAGGCAAGGGACACCCCGTTGTCCTCACCAGGACTTTGTCATGGTGGCCAAGCAGCTGGGGTGGCAGCTCAGACCTGGGCAAGTGACGGGGTGTCAGGGCCTCGGCAGCCCTCAGCAAAGTGGAGGGGGGACCAGTGGCGGTTCTCCTCATCCTCTCCTGCCTCTTGGCCCCGCTCTGCTGTGCCCAGGACTTGGAGACTGTGGAGTCAGCTGGGTGTCTGTGGACTGTGGAGGACCAGGGCTGACGCAAGAGCATCTGTCCTCCAGTCCATTGTCCCCTTCAGGGGTCCTGAGGTTCGTAGCATGTCAAGGCTGTCTGCCCTCTTGGCTGTCCTGCGCCAATTGATGGAAGAGGAATTGTCTGGGGCCTCATATAAATCTGTAATCTACTTAACATACGCCAGTATCAAGGCTTCCTTTATCTATCATCCTTCACTCTAACCCATCAGGCCCAGTTCAGAACAAAATGACAAACCCCTGTGACTGCTGAACGGCACAGCTGTGTAGGCGGATTGAAACGCCGTCATCGCTCACCTCTGGCTTCCCCCGTCCTGTCGCTCACACGCTTACAAAGTCTGATCCCCAGGTTCCTGCCTGAAGGCTGTGTGGCAGGGCAGGGGGTCTGTGCAGGGCTGCATCCTCCCTGATGGTGGGACCCGCTGCCACCTGTGCATCCACACTAGGACCGAGAAATGGAGCCCTGAAAAATATCTCCCCCATCACATAGAGAGGGTGACAGTTTCCTGTAGTCCCAGGCCACACGCAGCCAGGAGCCTTGGTTCAGACACTCCTGCCCCAACTTCACGCATGCAGCATAGTCACCTCACTGCCCTGGACCCCACCGAACACGGCCTACGCTTCAGTGTCCCAGTGCTGGGTCACCCTTGCCTCTGTCTCCCTGGGGAACAGGGCTCACTGACAGGCACTGGTTCCAAAGACGCTCCTACCTTGTACACAGGTGTCCTCACTCCCCTGGACTCGGGCCTTGCTGGAGCAGAAGGGGGCCATAACCTGTCATGCCCCTCAGGCTGGCCCAGTGCCATACTTAGGACTTAGGCCAGGCAGCGTGGGCACAGCTGTGCCGGCCTTGGGGCTGCCAGTGTCCCCTGTCGGTTTACCTATAACGCATTGCCCATGCACACGGTTGGCGGGACCAATGCTACCTTGTCTAGTGTCAAAATGTGTCCTCATCCGAAGGGGCCACTTCTGAGCCAGCCAGGAGGTCAGTGGCAGGTCCTTCCCCTCACAGCCCTGGCTCAGCGTGGCACCTCCTCCTGGCAGCAGGCAGCCCCAGGTGTGGGGCTCTGAGAAGTGCAGAGGCGGGAAGTGGCTGCTCCAGGCCACAGAGCTAGACACAGCCAGCGGGCTCTGAGGGCAGCTGGCCCCTGTAGCCTTGGGTCCCACGTCCTCTGAGTCAGTGCCACTCTTGTCCTTCTGTGCAGCAGCCCTCAGGTGCCCTTAGCATCTCCTAATGCCTGCTACCCTCGGTGGTCCAGAAGGACTAACTAAACTAGACGTTGTGCACACCAGGTGGGACTCTGCCTGTCCCACTCCTGCACTGTCCCTGCATTCCTGAGTCTAGTTTCGTCACCCTGCCAAGTCCTTTTAACTGAGTCTTACCAGCAAATCAAAGACCAGAGCAAGGGCCACCGGCCACCTGCTTGTGGCCAGAGTCTGAGCCTCGAGGTGTATCTCCTGTTGAGGGTGTGAAGCCGAGGCTGGCCGCCACCACGGACACTGGAATGGACCATCAAGTCTGCCTAACATGGAACCAAGAGCTGTGACTGTCCAGTGCCCTGTGGCAGACGATTCCGTGGCCTGGCAGCTGGTTGACTGAGTGACCACAGTGGCCAGGGAGGCAGGTTCACGTCAGCCAGGCTGCCCAGCTCCAAAGCTAGCCTGATGTGGCATGGACCAGGTGCCCTTCAGGTCCGGACTGAGACGCCCATCTGCCTACTCTTAAGATGTTCTCAGGGGCCTTCAGCCCCCAGACAGCATCCGTTGATGTCATCAAGGACACGGCAGACAAAGCCAGTCCAAGAATGGCTGCACCCATGGAAATCAGGGAAGGGATGTCCCCTCCCAGGCCTGAGGGCCTCAGAGGGGCAGGGCTCCACTTCCTGCCGACAGTGAGGCGGGGCTGGGCCTCTGTCCCATGTCCTGGCCCTCATGTGCACTGCTGGAGATGTCCTGAGCAAGCTTGTGCTGGGGTCAGGGACATGGGCAGTGGTCCTCAGAATGGAAAGACCCAGCCCCCATGGATCCCGGCCCTCGGCAGCTGTTTCCCAGCTCTGTAAAAGGCTGGATGAGCTCCGGAGCCTGGCGTCGTAGAGTTGAGGCTCATAACCACACTGCGTGGTTGCGTCACGCCCCGTCGTCGAGGGTGGATGAGTGCCGTAGGGCTCCCCTCTCCTCAGGAATCGGTTGTCCAAGAGATACCAGTGTTTCTTACAAATCGGCTCTAAGACTCCTCATGATTCCGTCCAGTGCCCACTCCCAGGTCAGACCTCTCCTCTGGCCACTTTCGCCCCCACCCTGGCGGTGTCCACCCACAGTGGGTCCTGCTGCAACACCTTGGGCCCTCCTCCTGTCGCCCTATCATTGTTGTGTATCCTCGCTGGGCTGCCACTCCAGGGAAGGCCCTCCCCAACCTGGGCCTGCGTAGTCCTGTGATAAATAGATCCATTGATTAACCCAGCAGGGACTGGGGCACATGCTGATGTTTGCATTTCCGAGATCAGCGCTTCCCAAGTGCAGGTCATCACCTCATTAGCGTATCATGAAAGTAATTCAGTGGCTCCGGAGCAGCATTTAAAAGGGGGGAGAGATGGTGTAAAGCATCAGTGAGCCCCAGGTCACTGGGCGGACATTTAATGCATACAGCACACATGCCTGTGGTCTGACTGCCCTGGGACATCAGTCTGTCCTGGGCGATGTGACCAAGTGGACACTGCAGGTCCCAGGGCAAGGGCAGCTCCTGGACTCTGGGCCTCCTTTGCTTGCTTCCTCCCTGTCCACTCTGTTCTGGCTGCCGCTGGTCCTATAAGTGAGGCTCACAAGTGGACTGGGTGGGAGAAGGAAGGACCCAGGTGAGGACCGGGTCCCACGTGCTGGCTGGCAGGAGATCTGTGCATGTTCCTCAGGGGGCCTGCAGGTATGCTATGTCGTGTTTGCTCTGCACATGTCTGTAATGTCATGGACTGAAGATGCTCTGTCATAAACCAGTCAGTCTTCTAAGTCAGAGCAAATCAGATAGATCGGCATCTTTTTCCAATTAGCTATTAATTGTCCTATTTTAATTCTGTGTGATAGGAAACCACAGTCACAGGCCATGGGAGCATTCTGTGGGTTTCCGGGAGTTCAGTTCAGGATCCAGTGTCAGCAGGCATGTCATGGTAAAGTTATATTTCCTGGGCAGAGACCTAGGGCATTCCCAGGCCCCAGCTGCCTCTACAACAGCCAGCGCTTGGACATTTGTTCTCACCCAGCCAAGATCCCAGGTCACACTGGTGTGCCTTATGTAGCTTTGTCCTGGGGACCTGTTGGACACTCGGAATGTGTAGCCCCACCAGCCCTCCCCCCTCCTCTCCGCTTGCCTTAAACCAGCTGCTTATCTGGTCCGCTAGCCCAGGGGCATCCTGATGTCAGGCCAGATGCAGAGTAATCAGGTGGCAAAACCAGAATGTCCTAGTTCTCCAGGACAGCGCTTCCTGCAGAGCCCAGCACCCGCCCGCATCCGCAGCTGCCCTGGGAGTTAAGACCAGGCCGGCCAAGTGGGGCGGCCCAACCCTCCCTGGTTACAAGTCCCCTAGTTCCAGGGGACAGTGGCCCTGTCCATCCATTGTGAGGATGGGGCCTCTTCAGCTTCCCACAGACCCAGAGCAGACGCACGGGCCAATGCCAGGAAAGGTACTTTGAAGAAAACCAGTCAGAGCCTCCGGGGCTCCCCACTCATGGACTCAAGGGCTGTGTGTGTCAGATAGCCCCACTCACAGATCCTTGGGGACAGGGGCTGGACACCCCGGCTCCAGAGCACAGCAGCAGGAGCCTCGGCCCACCCCAACTCGGCCCAGACCCTGGCTGGCCGGAGCCGGGCCTGCCTGGCTGCATGCAGGAGCACTGCCCAGCGGACAGGCCTCCGTGGGAAGATCAGCAAATGCTTGTGCCAGGCCCTAACGGGAAGTTTGCGACCTGACACCGCTCTCACCTGCCTTCGGGAGGTGCCTGTGAGGTTCCCTAGGCACGGAACCGGCAAAGGGGGACAGCGGCAGCCTGGTCTGAAGCATGGGCTGGGATGGCTGCAGTGGAGAGTAAAGCTGAAACCCAGGACCGCCAAGGAAGCCGAGGACCAGGTGTCTAGAGGGGTCGACACTGCGTGGCAGCCCTGGCCCTTCCTGCTTGGTGCCCACAGGAGACGGGCCTGGAAGCCTGAGTTTAAGCCTTTGCACCCAAGATACCGACACACTGAGTGTAGAGGAATCTCTGGAAACCAAGGGTTTGAACAAAAACGGACTTCCTGGGTGCAAGACCCACTCAGCAGCCAGAGGACGCAGCCTTGGAGCTCTTGGGGTACAACTCCCTGTGTGAGCGTCTAGGGCTGCCGTAAACACTGACCAGAGTTGTTGTGTGGTTTAACAGCAGGATTTACCCAGCTAGGGTCCGTGGGCCTGTCCCGAGAAGGGTTCTCAGAAATCCTGTGCTCTCCTATCTGGGTGGCTCCAGGTATATCTGGCTGGTGTCTGCACCATTCCAGCATCTTTCTCTGTCTCCCCACATGTCAGCTTCCCTCCTCTTACAAGGACGCCAGCCCCTGGGCTCCGTACGCACTAAACGCAGGACCCTGGATGACATCTGGGGGTCAGCTTCTCAGGTGCCAGGTGGATGTAAATTTGAGGACACACTTTCCACCCACCAAACCGAAACCAAGAAAAAAGAGCCAGGAGTCCCTCCTGTGTTGCCCAGTTGCCCCGCATTGGTGCCACTTTCCTGAACATGGAGGGAAAAGCGGGGTTGCCTGTTTAGGAGAGAGACCAGATAAGACAAAACGGAACAGGAACTCAGGAGAACCGGAAACTACAGGTAGCAGAAAGGGCCACACAGAAACAAGCACACGGAAGTAAATAGCACTACAGCTTCCTGGACAGTGACACTGGGGACCCTGAGATGAAATAGGAGTCAAATTACCGTAGGCTGCTGAAGAGCGCAGAGAGGCCCTGAGACCGGCCAGGAGACGCAGCTGGCCCACACGCGCCATCCTGCCCGGCTTCCAAGGTCAGCACAGCGCAGTCTTGTCACCAAGGACCCAGATGGCCTCCCCAAGCTCTGCCCAAGTCATGGATGGTAAACAGATCAGGTGACCTTCTGTGAGGCCACTGAGTGGTTACGTGGCCGGAAATGCTTAGTACAGGATGTTGTTTGAAGAAGCATTAAGCATTTTTGAGAGTGTGTGTGCGTGTGTGTGCACACGTGCACATGCATGCGTCCGTGTGTCTGTGTTACCTGTTGCATTGCTATAGGATGTGCGTAAGAGCAGAATTTGTTAAAACTCCAATAGAATATTTGGAACGTGAGACTGAGGAAATCTGACCAAAGAGCAGATTAAAAAAAAAAAAAAACTAGGGGAAAAGGGAAAAAAAAATAGGAGATCAATTTGGGAGGTCTGGAGGATATAAGATCCAAAAATAGAGAAAAATGGAAAAAGAAAGAAAAAGATTATCAAAGAAATATTTTCTAAAAATATTCTCAGCACAGAAAGCTGTGGGTTTCCCGAGAGAGAGCACGCACCACCAGCCCAAAGGAATGAAAAGACCCTCCCAGAAGCTTCCGGCACAAAGTTTCAGGCCGCTAGGGATGGGAAAATGGCCTAAAGGCTCAGACGAAGAAAACTAGGTCACAAACAAAGACTTAGGCCTCAGAACGCCAGTGTCTCAGGCAACTGCTCGGCCAAGGCCAGTAGCAGGGGCTGCAGCCCTGGAGGCTCCAGGTTCTACAGCACCCCAGGACAGCTCCTGAGCTGGAATCCCTGAGCCCGTGACTGGTCCTGTGATGGTGGCTGGTGCCCTCTCCTCTGGAAAAACAAGGGCAGAGCAGAGGACAGAGGGGCCTGAGACCAGAGGGCAACCCCAAGGCCAGGGCATCGTCCAGGGGCCTCGAAGAGATTTTCGTGTGCAAACCGCTAGCAGTGCTTCCAGCTGTCTGGGGAGTCAGGGAGTAAAATACACGACTTCCCAGGAAAGGCAAACAGTCCCTGGAACTACATGGGAATGTTAACAATCAACTCTGGCTTCACCCTGGCTTCCCTCCACACCCGGGTGCAGCCTTGCTCTTAAGGAGCCCCACGTGGGTCCTCAGCGGAGCTTCTCAGGGTGCAGGCTGCACAGAGGAAAGCGCGTGACCACCCTGGATCTGTCCTTGGCCCAGCACCCTAGCAAGCTAGCTTCCTAGGAGCCAGGGCCCATCCAGGAATGAGCCAGCCTCCAGCCAGCAGAGCTCCGGGACCTGTGGGGACCTGCTGGAGACTGGTGAGCACGGTGGACCCCACAGGCCACCAAAAGCCACTGTGCCTTCAGGACTCCAGCTCGATCCAAGGTACATTCTGCATGGCTGCAGCAGGGGCCTGATTGCCATGAAGTCACCAGGCCAGGTGACTGTCACCAGGTCAGAGGAAGAGCAGGGCCATCAGGAAAGACAGTGATCTGGGTCGGACTTGGTGACAGTGGCACATCCCAGACAGGGACCAGCGTGGGCTCGTGTGAGATCCTGGCCTAGATCTTCCCTGGGCCCCCGTGGGCCAGTCTCCACACCGGCAGCCAGGTCATCCGGCAGAGACAAGACCCCTGAGGGTGAGCAGGGCCCGTGGGCCAGTTTGGAGACCCCGAGAGGGGCCAGCATTAAAGAAGACAGGCTGGCACCGTGGCCACCTGCAGTCGTGCTGAGCCCGCCACACCCCGTGTCTGCCCTGATGTGCTTTCACCAGAGCCTGTGGTCCCGTGTGCTCCGCAGTGCGCAGCCAGGCCGGCTCTCCTTCCCGCACCGCGCTGGCCCAGCCGGGCTCCCTCTGAGCTCTGCAGGCCACCCCAGAATCTGAACGGATGGCACTGCTCTGTACCCCTCCATGTCTCAGTCCGGGGTGGCTCTCTTCTTGCTTGTGGCCAGAAGCCTTTGTAGCCTGTTTGCTGTTCGTGGTGACAAAGGAGTCCCTTGGCCTGGCGTCCTATACTTCAGGGACATGGGTACAGTGTGTCACTTCCCTGGGCCTGCTGCGTCTCCAGGCCTGCTCTTACGAGGCTGCTTTCTGTTCTCCCCTACCTGGAGGTGGTCCCCTTGAGCCCACCGTGCCGTGCCCTGTGTCCACTGTGTGTCTGGCCTCCGCCAGCCACCTGAGGGCTTCGACTCTTCCCAGTGAAGAGGAAGCATATTCATGGTTCAGTTGATGAGCCCAGAGCCTGCTCTGACCCCTGCCAGCCTCTGTGCAGTCTCTGTCCTCAGCGAGGTGCCCTCTGTTACAGACACCAGTGAATCTCTACTGCAGGCCTATGGAGACGCGACGGGTTCCTGCCTGAATGATGTGGACCAGGGTTCACTGCGCAAGCGCCAGAACTGCTGCACCAGCCGGTAGTCCTTCTGTCCATGCATCGTTGAAGATCCCTGAGACATCATCCCTTGTCCTCCCAGGCAGGTGTCCTGACCCCAAGCAGATCCTCACCACGATGGCCATGGCCATGGGTACAGTGGGCAACAGCCAGTGTGCAGAACAGATGAGGAGCCCCCAGCCCCTCACTCCAGGGTGTCCTCTGAGCCGCCCTCGGGCCTTCTGGAAGGCACCTACAGTGGAAGACTACGGCAGAACAGTGTGGACTCCTTGTTGTCCTGTTGCCCGAGGAGCCAGTCCTTACACCGGGATCCCACCACAGGCCTCCAGGCATCCACAGGGCAAGTCCGCAGCGGGACACAGATGCCAGGCCTGAGCTCCAGCCACTCTCCGAACCCACGGAGGAGCCGAGCAGGAAAGAGCACCCTGGAACTGTCTCCTAGCAGCTTGTGGGTAACAACCTCACCCCGGGCAGTGGCCCCGGAGGCCACAGTGTAGCTCACTCTGCACCAGGCTTAGGAAGGAGGGGTCTGGAGTCCACCTAGTGTGGTGGTTCTGATCTGGGGGCTCCTCTTGTGAGGCCCTGTGGAGAAGGGGCCCCCAAGCTACTGGCCCACCTGAACACACATCTGGGGACAGGATTCCCTATTCATGCCTGGCTCCCTGTCCTCCAGGACTTGAAGAGGGGACTCGGCTCTGAGGCTCACAGAAAGTGATTCCTGGAGTGAGCAGGACACTTGCTGTCCGCCACAGAGCACTGGAGCCATGACAGCTCACGAGAAGAAGACCCACCCAAGGGCCGCCCCAGGCAGTGGGGGGAGGACTGGCCCTCCTCACCCCAGAGGAGCAGAGCTGGCAGTGGCCTCGGATCGATCCAGACTCTCTCAGAACGTGATGTCCAAAGGACAAAGCGGCTGCGGATTAGAAAGTGCCTGCGAACGATGCAGGCGAGGGGTGCTGTGCCCCAGCAGCCCGGGACCTGCTCCCTAACTCATCTTTGTTCAGCACAAACAATGAAAAATACCAAGTCATCGCTCTGATCCCTGTCTGCAATCTGTTCCGTGTTCTTTTGAATCACTGCTATTCATCACCACAATAATAGCCGGACATTTTAATAGATTCGGTGTGTAAACAAAAACGTATACGGCCAGCGCCACATTGGCGCATATTGTAAGCAGTGACATTCTTCATTTTCTCAGCAGAAATGAGCCCAGAAACAAAAGGATTGCTTTGGCCAGGCCCAAATTATTTCTGCAGGCACTTTTAGTAATGGGTGACATTATACGCCGGGCACTATTTACAGTCATCGTGCTGCATTAGTCTCCATTGTCCTGAACGCAGTTGTTCTTTGAATCATTTTAAATACATAAGTGGCAAATGGTTGAAATCCAAGGAAGCTGAGCTGGTGGGAAGTGGTGGACGCAGCCGGTCGTGTCCTTCAGGATACGTGGGAGGGTGTTCCTGGTGCCGCAGGGTGCTCAGCAGCCTGCCCGGGGCCCAGATGTGCACCCGAGGTGGGGCCATGAACGAGGCGGGTGAGGGCCGGGTCTGTTGCGTTCAGACCAGGGCTAGAGGTAAAGCAGCTAAGCCGCGTACTCCACCTCCGCGTACGCAGCCCTGAGCCTGGTCCCCCCTCACCATCCCTTGCATACACCCGGCTTCAGGGCTGAGGCAGGTGGCCCTTGATCTTGGGGACCTGGTGGGCCACTAGGTGACCCCAGCAGGATTCCTTTTTGTTGTACTCTGGGCTTATTTGATGGTGCAGACCCCAGAGGCTGCTTGGGACAGAGATCCGAAGTGTCTGCTGCACAGATGCATGGGAGGCAGTGTTCCATTGGCCCGAGGAGAACACTGCAGGGCACGGTCACCTTCCACACTGCAGTCAGACAGGTCACTGCCACCTGCAGCATAGACCCCAGTCTGTCCTCCTTTAGCTGACCGAGTATGTCTGCCTACGTGCAGCCGCTGTCCCGCTGGAAAGCTGCGCAGACCCATCTTGATAGTGGTGCTGGCCAGGGCTTGAGATGTATTTTTCTCCTTAGGCTTAAGATTATTTTTTATACAGGGTCTCTGAGCTTACTGTGTATCCCAGGGAAGCCACGAACTCACAACAATCCTCCTGCCTCTGCGTCCTGAGTGATGGAATTACAGGCGTGAATCACCGTGCCTGGCATCGTTGTATGTGGTTACCAGGGATTGAACCCAGGCCCTTGCACTTGCAAGGCAGGTGCAATCTGATCTAAATCACTGATCTAAATCCCGGCCCCTGGGGTTAAAATGTTTTTATAATCTCTGAGAAGAAATTGCTTAGTGATCTGCTTTCTTATGAAGGACAAAAGTGAACTCCGCCCTTCTTACTGAGCTGGAAAAGTAAGACCAGGTGTGTAAGGTGGAAAAGCAAGCATGCGTGCGTGGCAGAAGTAGTGCCCCAGCCCTTCCTGACCCACCCAGGAGCCGTGTCCCTGGGCCGTGTGGCTGATGTCCGTACCCCAGGCTGCTGTCCTGCTGAGCATGCAGTCCCCCTCCTGGCACTGTGGCTGGAATGGCTAGACAGCAGCAAGCAGGAGGGGGCTCTGCCAACCCCAGCCTGGTGGCTCCTCCTGCTGCAGTGGGATGATACAGGGCCTGTGCAGAGATGTGTGAGACACGAGATAGAAGCACTGGGTCTCTGTCCAGTTACTATACATGCCAGCTCCCCATTAAACCAGAGATTGAGCAGGTGATGCCCACACCCACACCATAGTACCACCCCCTCTTGCGCACCGCACTGGCACCACAGGTCTGCTGCTGCGTCCCCCGGGGTATGCCTGCCCCTGCCTAAGCCTCACTGGGGAGGGGCCTCCTCGGGCTCCACCACACACAGGGGCACTTTCGAGTCTCAGAAGTGGCAATGTTGCCCCCTGGAGCTGGCTCAGTGTGTCTACCTCCCCGTGTCTGCCAGCTTCTAGGTCCCAGTGTGTTTTGGAAACAGCACCGCCATTGGCACCCTGACCTGGAAAGAGGAACACAGGTGGACTGCGGTCAGAGTGGGTGCACCTGATGCCGACCACAGCAGAGGCCCAGGCATCGACCTCTGATGTGACTGTGACAGTGACCTTCAGTCCTACCCAGGCCTCCGCTCCCTCCTTGTGCCCAGGCAAGCCTGACGTGGTACCCGAGACTGTGCTGATCAGTGTGTGGGCAGGCAGAGCGGTCCTGCTGGGCCCTGGTGAGGGGGACAGTTGGTGAGCTTGGCTGGAAGATACAGAGTTAGCTTGAAGACCCGCCCCCCTCCCCCACTTCAATCTCTAAAGACCAGAAGTCCTGCCAGTATGGACACACCCCTGGTCTGCCAATGGGCAAAGAGCCCAGTGCGGTGGCTCCTCCCACTGGGGGATCCTGTTGAGTCTCCCAGAAGACAAGGGCCCGGCACACCCCAGGCTTCTAGGCCAGCCCTTCCCAGCCCACAGGACGGAAAGGGAGGCTGAGGATGCGCCACCGAGCCTCCTGGATTCCAGCCAGCTTGGACCTTCCTGGGTGAAAGGCATCAAAAATGAAACTGAGCCAAGAGCCTGAGACAAAGGAGCACTGCCTGTAGGAAGGAGTCTGTGGCCCTGAAGATGACCCTCGACAGGGACCATGGCGATGCGGTCTCCAGAGGTAATGCTGAGAGTGGACGGCTGTGGTGATGCAGGTGCCGACAGCACAGATGAGCCTGGGTGTGCAGCAGACCCGAAGGGTCGGCCGGGAGAGACTGGAGAAGACATTCAGATGCTGAAAGCGCAAGAGTGGAGTGTAAATATGTACTGAAAGTTACAAATGACAGTGTCATACGGAAAAAATCAAAGAAGTGATATGGGACCAATCGTAAAACCGGGAGATAATTCATAGGAGACAGCGGAGAAGTGAAACACAGAGGGAGGTGGCGGCTTCGCGGACAGGGTGCTGGCAGGGGCTGGACCGCAGAGGGGAAGCGACGTGCGGGTTAGAAGCCGGTGTGGGAGGGAAGTTTTTCTCATTGCCGAGCCAGAGAGAGGAGCTCCAGTGAGGAGCAGAACCCAGCCGTGCCGGGCCGGTACCTCAACGGGACGTCTTTGGATGTCAGTGACAAAGGAAACCCGTGTGACCACCCGCAGACCCGCAGACGTGCAGACACACGCGTCCTCTGAACTCAGTCAGATGTGCCCGACCCCTCCGAGGCTCTGACTGGGAGGTAGTGTTGCCTGTAAATTCAGCCCTGTTTCTAGTCCTTTTTGGTAAAAGGAAATAAAGCAGATTTGCGAGGATTTAGAAAGTACACCACCCACATACTTGTCCTGAAAAGGAAAATAAAGAGATACACTCAAGCCAACAAAGGCAAACATCAAATATCCAGAGCCGAAGATGGAAAAGGTCACATATAAGAAGATTAATGGTCACCATTGATACCAATTAAGTGCAGGAGCTGGATATAAATAAATCCCGTAGCTATGGCTACGAAAGTGAATATTAAATGCACAGTGTCATTTTTAATACATTGTGCATGTTGTGAAAAACAACTCTTTTGCAGTAATGCCCTGGACTGGACCCTCCAGTGGAACTGATGTGTGCTGTGAGGGGGCAGCGGTGGCGTTGGGCACAGGGGGCACCTTTCACCTCTCTACGGTAGAGGGACCCATTACGGACTCCGTCCTCCAAGCAGTGGCCTTGCGTTGGCAGTGTATTGGACGGGCATTCCCAGAAAGAGCAGCATGGCTCACTGCAGATGGCAGAGCAAGTGGCATCCGTACACCTGTGCAAAGAAGAGATAAACCGGGAAAGGTGCACAGCCAGAAATTTGCATAAAATGCGGTGTTCAGGACAGGGTTTGGGTATTAGTGTCCACAATAAGTGCGAACGGGCTACCGCTGCTACTCAAAGGTAGAGACTACCAGGCCTTGTGTAGGTAAAGAGGTTAGAAGCAAAATAGCAAAAGAAAGAGGGAGAAACCATGCAGGTAAGGTTGAAAGAAGTCGGGAGATAATGTGTATTAAATTGTAGCATGGGGCTGGGGATTTAGCTCAGTGGTTCTGGCACTTGCCTTGCAAGCACAAGGTCTTGGGTTCGATTCCCAGTAACCACCTACTACAGTGCTGGGCATGGTGACTCACGCCTGTAATCCCAGCACTCAGGAGACAGAGGCAGGAGGACTGCTCAGTTCAAGGCTGAGTTCAGGACCAGCCGGAACTACAGAGTGAGACCTTGTATGCAAAAAAAGCTATAAATAAATAAATTGTAGCATGATGTTGGTCACATATTGATATAGTAACTGGCGCATCTTTATTCCGGAACATGTGACGTCATATACTGGCGCAGTTACTATTTACTTATTTATGCATTTGTCAATCTGAAGCCAAAGGAATGAGGCATCACACACACTGATTAGCTCAGTGTCAGCATAGATTATGTCCATATGACAGATAGCATGATCAGAAACACAACTTTCAGTTGGAAGCTTAGCTTTCAGATATGTGTGAAGATCAAATAAACAGCCCCAGTAACAATAACAGAAAGATGCAGGACACAGGTCTTATTGTTATTAAATTCCCCAAGATTGAATTTGTAGCCATCTGTTGAAACTATGGGGAACATAGCTATTTCTATTTTTTTCTGTCATTTGTGAAACCTGTACAAAAATATCTGTATAGCAAGTCATGAATGAAACCTTCCTGAAGGCAGAGATGTGTCAGCATTCCTGTCCATTCCGTACATGCATCTAAAACCATAAGACAGACATAACCTCAGAAGCCAGTACTTAAAATCTGTTATTAGAGCCTGGTCCCCCACCTTTTTGGCACGAGGGAGGGGTGTCATGGAAAACCCTTTTTATGGATTAGGGGGAAAGGTAGTTTTAGGATTATTCAAGTACATCGTATTTATCCAGTGTATTATTGTAATATTACGTGCAATATTATTACACTGTAATATAAGGAAACATGTTACATTGTCAGATAAGTTCACTATTGTGCAGAATCAGTAGGAGGCCAGGACTTCCTTTCCTGGAAGTGACGGGGAACAGTGATACCCAGAATGTGTTGCTGTGTCCTGTCTACCCTGTGATCTCTTTTGGTTATTGTCCGACCTCTCTGCTCGTGCTCACCTGTACCTGCCGCATCCCATCACTGGGATCCCAGCCTCAGCTCCACCTCAGAGCCTCAGCATCAGCTTCTCCTAAAGAACATGAGACTCTCATGCCAGTGGCTGCTGACCCTGGGTTGAAGTGACCTTCCACGTGAAAGTCTGACGTCTCTGCTGGACACTTCTCGGTGACCAGTGTCCCCTAACTAACTCAGAGGCCCTGGGCTGCCTGTGCCTCGATTGCTGCATGGCCAGAGTGGGGCCCACGTGGCCTGCTGGACTGCTGTAGGGACCAGGAGGACAGAAGGTGGGAGGGTTAGAGCAGCCAGCAAGTGCCAGAGGTCTCACATCTGCCTGGCTGGTGGGCAACAGAAACAAGACACAGCACTTTGGGGCGTATGGTGCCCTCAACGTGTGTATGCCTGTACGTGCCTGTGCTTTCAGATCCAAAGCAGCAAACGTAAAGGTCCTAAGTTAGGGCAAAGCCAGTGTCTGAGGAGAGGAGAAAAATAGTAATGAGGAAACGGGAAAAAAGTCGCAGCATATACTGGGTCTTAAATTATTCAAAATGCACACATAGCTTGTGTATTTGTCCCGAAATCTGGACAGTTTGGTTAAATACATGATTTTCCTAAGAAGGAAGTTACCAAAAATAACTGACTCTGGACTCGGGTGATGTGACAGGTACATCCTTGGAAGATTCGGTGGGTCCGAACACTGGGACATTGCCCAGTTTGTTAGGAGCTAACGGAGCCCTGATGTCAGAACTATTCCCCAAGGTGAAAAACACCAGCAAGGTCATTTCCTCCCATGAGAGTTTTAAGTCTGACGTGGCCGGGGCTGCCCTGGCCCTGGGCTGATTCCGCCAAGTGTCCCGGAGGCCTCTGCTCCTTAGCTTATTCCAGGGACCACAGACACACCTGAGACTGTCCTCAGGTCGCTTCTTCCCAGGGGACGTGGCAGAGGACACCTGTCACCCTGCAGAAGCAGCAACTGAACCTTACAGTTCATCCACATGGTACTTGTATAAGAAGTGAAAGTACATTTTAATTCTTTCAAACAGGTAGAGTGATACACCACAGCTGTTCAAAACAGTCAGATTGAACACGCACTGAGAAAGATGCCAGCTGAGTGGAATACAGTTATTTTAAAATAAAAACGGGCAGCAGTACCGACAGCTGCAGACGTCACCTGACCCGGTGTCACCGAGGCCCAGCCCGGTGCATTGAGCACCGCTGCCGGCGACTTTCTGGGTGATCTCAAACATGCAGTCATAGGAGCATTTGCTCTGAGAAAATAAATCGTTATTTCGCATAGATGAGTCAGACAGGTGCTGAGAGCCCCCGGAGACTCAGCTGGAATGCCTCAGAAACTAATAAAAGAGTTTATTGGGCCAATAATGGGTGCAGAGAATAGTCTCCTCGAATTCTGCTGAAGGTTTTCCTGGACACGCGCAGCCTGGGTTCTGGAGCAGAGCTCGGCCAGCAGCAGCCTTTAGCTGGCTGGCGCTGCCCATTTTGGAAACAAAGCTTCCCAGGCAGCCCCACCCTGTTGGTCACTTGGCATCCTCCACAGGTTCCCTGGTGCCGCAGTGGCGGGGCTGAGGGCTGCTGACCACCTCAACAAGCTCTGTAGTGCCAGCCCTCACTGCCCACGGCCAGACGCTAAGAGTCACTCGTCCTGGTGAAAAGCAGCAGCTTTGAGAGGACGTTCGCCTCCACTCATAGCGGCCACTGCAAACAGAGGGAGTCAGAAATGCACCAGTTTAGTGAAAATAAGTGAACACAAGGAAAGAGACGAGAGAGAAGGGACGCTGTTAATAACAGCAGGAAACACAAAGACAGGCACGGTGGCACACACCTGTGATTCCAACTGCTCGGGAGGCTGCCAGCAGGGGCAATATAGAGAAACCCTGGCTCAGAATAAAATTCTAAGAAAGAGTTGCGGTTGAAGCTCAGCCCTTCCTTAATGGCACAAAAAATAATCATTTTTGGACTTACATTTCAAATGAAGTTTTGGAACTTTACAACGACTTTACATTTTATCCCAGAGTGGATCCGGCCCGCGGTGTCCGGGAGAACCCCAAGGCAGGCCCAGCCCATGTCCTGGCGCTTCCGGTGTAGACCCATGCTCCACAGCAGGGGTGTGGGGGCTGCTGAGCCAGGCTGGGCCCTTGCCCTGCCCCTGCCGCTTGGCCTCCTCCTGAGACGAGGGAACAGCCGTGCAGGCAAAGTCCTGGGCACAGAATTCAAACCTGACAGATGTCCACTCTTGTCGCTGTTATTTTCTGACCCACGTGACCGACTAGGTGGCTCTGAAATGCACCACAGTGTTTGGAAGAATCGAATTCCACTGAGGGACTTTTTCAGACCGGTGGAAAGTGCTGGGGAGATTGGTCTGTGCTGAGGGAAATGACAAGTTGGATCTTCACCTGTGCATGGTCCAAATTAAATTTCCTTGGGATTACAGACATGACCTTAACGGTGAATTTCATAGACGAGGAAGAGGAATAGCAGGTAAATACTTAAGCGAGGTCAGAGAGGAAGGAAGCTGTGGATACAAAGCCGGCCTGAGACACCAGCAGCGGACATCTGACTGCAGCATTCTCACGAAAGACAGAAGACACCCCAGGGGGAAAGTGGGCTGGATACCCCACCCCAGATGCCTTTGCTCAGCCCTGCAGCGCCCCGGAGCGTGCAGTGTCCCTGTGACCCTGGCGCTGGCTGGGAGCTGTGGCACCATGAGCGAGGGCGGGGCCACACACAGCGATCCCAGGAAACGATGGAAACTAGAGGCCTGGCACCCACAGGCCTGGGCTGATTCCCAGCACCACAGGGACAGAAGTCCGAGCGTGTGTTCTACTGAACGTATACTGCCTTCCCCATCGTAAGTCAGAACGCGTGAGTGGGAGGGGGTGAGAGGCACACGGGTAGAGGTAAGTGGCACCGCTCACCTGTGACACAGCACGGTGCCCCGGGGAAGGTGGTAAAACTTGAAATGCAAAACAGGTCGGGACACAAAGGTTTGCAGGGTCTCTGCAAGATCTGCTCTGCGGGGCCAAATGTGCTTTACTTTATTTTCACCTAATTCCTCTTGGAGGCCTCTCGACAAGTGCCAGTGAGAACATACACTTGCCAGTCTTCCCTGGCATGTACTCACGGCACTGGCACCCTGGACAGACTGAGGGAGATGCTAACAGTGGGCATCCTGTAGAGGGCAGCCCCCGAGTGGGCACCGGCTAGAGGGTGGGCGAGAGAGCACGCAGAGTGGAGGGAGGAGCCCAGGTCTGTGCTGTGCGATGCCACTCCTGTGAAGGGCCTGGAATTAGCACATCCGCAGGGGCAGAGCCGGCGGGGTGCTGCGGCCGGGGAGAGGGGGGCGGGCACCTGCCCACAGACACAGGGTCTCCTACGGCAGGTAACAGTGACAGAGACCCTGCCCTGTGAGCGCACTGACACCACTAAAGTGACAGTTGACTTGCGTGGCGTGTGAACTGTACTTCCACACAGCCGCCGTAGCCAGCCATGTAGATGAGGCTGTATCAAGGTTTGCCCAGAGGTCTGCCAGCCTGGACGTTCAGGACCTCTCCATCCCTGCTGGGCAGCCTGGCAGGATTCTCGCAATGTACCCCCTGTACCCCCGAGTGGCTCCGTGTCCTGAGCGGACACAGGGCACGAAAACAGCCGCAGAAGGCAGAGGGTTGGCACTGACTTCGGAAGCCTGGCACCCCCAGCTGCAGGGACTGAGAACTCACGGCAGGAAGCAGCTCTGGCTCTGTCTTCTCAGGGCCCCGACCACTGCGGACTGAACTAGGGGATGCAGGAGTGCTGCTGCTGCTGCTGCTGGCCAGGGCCCACGCTCGTCGTCTGAGATCCCAGCTGAGTCTCAGGATCGGGGCTGGCAGAGGGGCCACACCCTGGGCAGGATTAGTGCCCACAAACCATCTGGAACTTCCAAGCGACACCAGGCTGGGGACAGAAAGGGGAGACTCCCAGAGCTGCCAAGCTGTGCCCTTTGTCCCCTTGTCGAGGCCAGGAGAACCTTTCCACTTCACCCTCACGGGGCCACTGGGCAGAGGGTGAAACGGGGCACAGTCCCCAGCCTAGAGGTCCTGGGCCATGTCCTCCATTTCAGGGCCACCCTGTCCCCAGGTGCCTTCCGAGGAGGAAGCTGCAGGGGCTCCAGCCTACCTGGCACAGAAGACAGAAGACACCCCAGGGGAAAGTGGGCTGATACCCCACTTGGGAAGAGCCGGTCCAGGAAGAGCCAGCCCAGCCCAGGGCCGTGTGCCCGTCTGCAGGAGACGCACTGTGCAGAGGACTGTGGCCCCCGGTGCACCAGTGAGATCCTGGGGCAGAGGGCCGACCGGCAGTGTGCCCGGGGTGCAGATAGAGACCCCACCTTGCTCTGCGGCTTCCATGTCTACTGATACCAAGACCATGGAGCCGCGACCTGAAGCTCCATTTATAAAATAATAAGACTTTGGGGGTTCCTGGCAGCCTCCAGGCGCCTCCCTGCGTGACCCCATTGCCTCTTCCTAAGTGACAGCTCCCTTCAACTACTCCGGAAGTAAGCCGCACGGTCGCTTCGGTAGATGGGGAGGCTCAGGCAGGAGCGGCAGACTGCAGAGAGCCTGCCAGAGCCCTGCGGGAGTGGGGCTGCAGCACTCAGGCCCCCAAGCCCAGCGTCTCTGGCGCTGAGGAGGCTCTGCTTCCCTGGCGCCCCACCCCCCCGCCACCAACAGGCTGTGGGGGAAGGGGGACCGGGCAAGGAGGCTTCAGCAGGCATGCCATAATGAAACAGCACAGACACAACAACCTCAGGCGACAACACTGGCTCTCTCTCTCTCAAGTCCTGGACCCTGAAAATCAGCCCAAGATGTGGTGTAGGCGGGGCACCCCCTTCACAGGCTTCGAGACGGACCCTTCTGCCTCTTCCAGCTTCTGGGGGTTCCAGACACCCCTTGATTATGACTGCATTATGCTCACTTGTACCTGCGTGGTCCATCTGGCTCTGTGTGTCAAATCTTGCCCCTTATGAAGATACCAGTCACCGGATTCATGCCCACCATAATCCACCATGATGGCGCTCTGACTTTATTACACCTGCAAAAAACTGTTGCCGAAAAAGATCACATCCTCAGGCCTGGAGACGGAACCGAGCCCAGCCCAGCCCTCCGCAGGGCCTGGGGAGAGAGCGGCACCGTCAGTGGCTGTGGCCCCGCAGGAGGAGATGTCTGCGGGGGCCCCGCTCCTGGCACAGCCATGGTGTGAGGGCAGCCCAAGAGGGCACCTTGAGGACAGGACGTGAACACGTGGCCATGACCTACAGCGTGTCTGAAGAGCCCCTTCTCCAGCATGCATTCGCCCGGCTCACCGTCACATGCCCCACATGGGAGCTGTGCTGTGGGAGATCAGTGTGGACTGGACGGACGCAGGTCGATTCTGCGGGCAGATCGGCCAGCACCACCTTCCCGGAGCCTCGTAGCTGCCAGCCAGGCTCTCTCCCAGCACGCCCCACTCACTGGGCGGATCTCCCTTGCTTTGATCGCCTTGGGGTATTGTTCATGCTGATTTCTCGGCAGTTTTGTGTGCAGGGCCGGCATAGGCCATCAGGCAGCTCATGGGCACAGATACAGGGCATCGAAGCCTCCTGGCACTGCCCAGGTAGCAAGGCTGCCATAGCCAGGTGAGCACTTAGAACTGGGTCCTCGCCCTGTGCAGTTCTTCATCCTCGATGCCTTCCTTATTTTCTCCCATTGTCCTCTCCGTGGACATCGAGGTCTCATGTGGGAGGCTCCAGGGTCTAAGGATGAACTGCCCCATGCGCTCAGCCTTCCTGGCTACTGCAGCCCACCCTCCCCGCAGCCCTTAGGTCTCCCTGCCCAGTATCCTGAAGGAGGTCGCTGGCTATGTTTGTTTGTCCCCATGCAGTCTGACTCAAGCTGGGCCCTGTGTCCACCTGGATGGGGCATTCAGTGGTGGGCCAGCCTAAAAAGCCGGACAAGGACCCTACTGACCCCCAACTCTGGGATTAGCTGACCCCAAAGTGTTCAGGACCTGAGGATGCTCACTGTGTGTCTGGTGACCATCCCTCCCCTGGATGCCCAAGAGCAAGCAAGCAGATCTCAGCCCTGGCATGCCTGTTAGACATAAGCTGATGCTAGTGGTGGACTCCAGTCAGCCGAACAGACTTGTGACCTGGATTACAGCGCTGTGACATCACTATGACAGTGAGTGATGCGCAGAGCCACCCAACACTCGGAACTGTGAGAGCAGAGCCCAGGCCGCCCACATACCTGCGGCTCTCCAGGCCTCCCGCTGCCCATCTGTACCCAGGGCATTGGAAGTCATTCACACCCAAGAGGACTCCTGCACAGGCCGGGCACGCTGCCCAGAGTCAGCCCACCTTATAGGCAGCATGGGTGCAGGAGGCGTGTGCCCCCAGCCACCACACAGGGTCCACTCCCAAGGACGCTGTGCTCACTGCCCAGCCGTGGTCACCTTGCCCCCCCTGGCCTTGGCACCAGGATCCTTTCTGAGTCTGCTGCAGCGTCCTGTGATCCAGGCACCGTCCAGCAGAATCAGCAACATCCGGGCAGGATCTGAGCCCCTGGCAGCACATGGAGGGGTCAGCGAATCCTGCGGTACCGTGTCCAAGCTGGGTGGAAACACAGGAAGCCCCTGGACAGCCCGGCCCTCGTGCAAAGCCAGAGAAGGGAGCCGTGCTGGCCCAAGTCCATGTGACGGTCCCCACAGGGCGGCAGCTGACTAGGGCTGTCCCTCCTGAATGTCCCCAGGGAAGAGCTGCACAGGGCCCTCGGGGTCCCCTCATCCTGCCTGTGTGTCCACAGGCCACAAAACATTCTGGGTGGGCCCAGGCCAAGCAGATGGCCGGGGCACGTGCATCGAGTGATGCTGTGTCCGCAGTGGGGAGCGTCTTGAAAGGCTCACAATGCTCTGATGTCACCATGTCCAATGTCGTGGGGACAAATGCGAGAAGTGGGCACAGGCTGCCGTGGTGCAGGGTCGCACATGGGCATAGATGGGCACATGCAGGGGGAACAGCTGCCTTCGCAGCCTCCTCAGGAAGACAGACAAGACTCCCCCTGGTGCATCGACCCAAGACGGGCGCCATGAGCCAGTGGATAGAAAGGTGGATGGAAAATTGTCCTGCTTCTCTCTTATGCACGCGCACGCCCACACACACACACACACACACACACACACACAGCAAAATACTGCTGATCACATAGGGGCGAGGGCAGATCTGGGCAGACTGTGCCTGTGACAGTGCGTGGTGACCAACGTTTATGCTGAGGCCTGTGTGGACACCACCCTGGGCATCCAGGCTGCCCCCCAGGGTCAGGACGTGGGCTGCCCGATTTTCCCCTGTGGTGACAGGCTCATTATCCGACCTCTGGTGACCAGAGAATGCTGGGCACAGCCCACAGTCAGGATGCAGAGCCCCCGCAGCCGGTGCTTATGTGGTGTGGAGCAGGAGGGCAGGTAGTTTGCCTTCAGTTAGTGTCTCCTTTGGAAGTGGAGATGAAGGCAGATACTTGTTCGCTTCTACGTTTCCCAGTGTCTCTGAATGAGTTCTGCGCTTCTGCAGGACCGAAGGCCAGCCAGGAGCCCCCTGCGGCCCTGTGGGCCCCGGGAGCGAGGGCACAGGTGCTGCTCGTGCAGGAGACAGCACAGTAGCTCTGAAGTACAGGTCCTGGCAGTGCAGGCAGAGGCGGAGGGTGCGGGCTGGAGGTCAGCCACTCCGGGGTAAGGAAAGGATGGGGCAGACAGGACTCGTGGTGGGCTGGGCAGATATGCCCACCAGAACCAGTGGTGTAGATCTCAGGACGTGGAGGCTCGCAAGCAGATTGGTTCCTCCTCAGAGGAGCAAGCCCCAGGCAGAAAGCCCTTTAGAGACACAGCTTCAAGCCATGGAGCTCAGAGAAGCCTTGGGGAGGCTCGCTGCTGAGCCCAGACCTCTGCCCCAGAACTGTGACGCCAAAGGCTGCAGAGTGGCAGTGCCCATGTGTGCCCATCATCTGCAGCAGGAGACACTCAGGCCCACGGACCCCCAGGTGGGGTGACTGGGTCGTAGCCGGCTGTGGTGTCGTGTGGTCAGCGTCTGAGCTGTGTGCAGGAGCCCCCAGCATGTGTCCCTCAGGGACACACAGGCACTTGGGTGTGGGCAGCTGGAGAGTTGGGGGGCTTCTAAGGGAGCAGTCACAGCTAACCAAGAGGCAGAAAGTGGGCGGAGGATGAGGTGGCCTTGCCCAGGCAGAGCCTTCTCCGTGACAGGAGTGACCTCCCAATGCTGGACGGCTTGGCACTCGCCGAGGAGTCATTACACCAGCACGTTCTCCCACACCAGTGTGGCTTTTGCTGTTTCCTGTATGCCTCATTCAGCCCATCCCCAGTCCAGCTGTGTCCCTCACAGCCTTCCAGAAAGACCTGCCATGCTTGGGAAAGGTGGCACCTGGCCCTGCACCTGCAGCTCTCCTAATGGCAGTGACCTCCATCTCCCAGGCCATCCTCTGCACCTGCCAGGACTGTGGTCCCCACTTCCAGGGACCAGTGATGTGCCGGCCTGCTCTAGACCACAGCGGTCCTGGGTTGAGAGATGAGCAAGCTCCTAAGACAGGGTGGAGGACTCCTCCAGGGGGCTGCCTGGCACCTTCCAGCCCTTTACCCAGGTGTCTCTAGCACTCAGTGTCCCCAGATGAAGACAAGAAATAGCAAGTGGCTGGATGGGCACAGGGACCTGCAGCGACAGTCCAACCGGACTCTGCACGTTCTGCTGTGGCCATGGAAATGTGGCTTCAGGCCAGTGAGTTCACACAAGGTGCCCACAGCGGTGACCCACACCCACCAGGTCTGGCCATGTTGTGGGGCTGGGGCTCTGGAATCCAGAGGTCACATGCCCAGGGTGCTTCCTTGCGCCACTGGTGCCAGGGTCCTGAGCTGCGATGCGGGCTCCCGAGCAGGTTTTACCTCGCCCCATGCCGCTCTGTGGCCACTGGACACAAGGGCCTGCAAGGCTGGCTTAGGAAAGCAGGAGGGCCCTGGACTTCCCCAGCCCTGGAGGGCAGAGGACACAGGGCTTTGGGTCCTGCGCGGGGGCGCTACAGCGAGCATGCACAGCCTGGGGTTTCCAGGTGCTGTCCCTGCTGAGTGCCTTCCCTCTGCGGCACTGGACCCTGGGACCAGCCCACAGTCCCAGGTCTGCCGAGGCCGACGCTGTCTTCTCCTTGCTTCCCAGGTCTCCTGACACACGCAGCCCCTGCGGGACCCAGGAGTGGTCTCAGCTCCCTGGAGAGCCCACGGCTCGGCCAAGATCCCCATCCTCTGCGGACGTCGCCAGTGCTCCGCCGCCCACCTGCTGGCTCCTGCGGCCTGTCCCCGAAGGCCTTGCTCCTGGCACCTGGCACTCCAGTCTATCCGGCCGAACCCAGGAGGCCAGGACTCGGACACACAGGGGGGGCAGCGCCGGGCAGCAGCAATACGTGGTCTGTGGGGCCTGGCTGCGCCCACCCTGCAGCAGCCGTGCTGTCTTCAGAGCAGGAGGACAAGAACCCAGAGAAAGCTGCAGTCCAGCCCGCTGACCACGACACAGTCCGGGAACTCTCTGAAGCCAGAGCTGCCTCTTCCTGGGCCCCAGACTGTCTGAATTGCTTTTATTTTCTTATACTTTCAGTATACTCGATAGACCAAAGAGCAAAATCTATTTTAACGTGGACGCGCCCTTACTGTCAGAGTCCTGGGTCAGGGCGCGGGGCCGGGGAGGGCGCGGTGGCACAGACATGCTCGCGGGCCTGGTGGCGGCGTTGCAGAGGAGAGGGTGCCCGCAGCGGAGGCCCCGGCCCCACGAACACTGCATTGTGCCCTAAGAGGATGGCGTGGCTGGGAGGACAACGCAGTGGCACCCCTGCGGGACCTGGCCGGGGCACAGCCGGTGACAGCCCCCACGCGGACAGCGCGGACCCCCCGGGACACAGACCTGTTCCTCCTCTGTGCTTAGACCGACTTGATCGTACTAAAATCACTTTCTGTCTAACCAGTTAAACATGCCTCTTCTACAGCTCCATTTTTGATAGTTGGATAATCCAGTATTCGCCAAGAGCATGTTGGGTCTTCTGTGACTGCTGTCTCATCCGATACGCCATTTAGCTCCAGAACGCAAATTAAAGGAAACTGAAGTAACACTTGTTTGAAAGAGATCATTAAATGTATTTTGCAAAGCCTAAAGTTATATATTTAACAGTTTTTATATGTTGTATATTTGTAGAAAATCCTATTTAACCATTAACGTGGCAGCCCTGGCCGTCCCCAGCTTTGGGGCCAGGCCCTGGTGTCCCCCAGAGACTGGGCGGGCCGTGTGGGGCCCAGGGCCAGGTTGGCAGGCCGGCTTTGGGGGAGCGGCCGAGAGCTCGGCCCCGCATCCCGTCGGCCGTGGCCGGGCCTGGAGCCTGCCGGGTCTGCCTCTGCTTTGGTCTGGGTTGGAGGGCGCTCCCCTGTCTGTGCGTCGGGAAGCATCGCGTGTGCGGGATTTCCATCATGCCTCTTCCAGCAGGTTCTCCTCCCCCTTTTCTCGCTCCTTTGCCACTTGTAGATCCTGAGCCCTTGTCCGGCTGGCTCCTCCTTCTGAGTGGCTTCCCCTTGGTCCCAGTGCCCTCTCTGTCCACATCGGGATGCCAAGGAAGCAGCCTGGGTGGGGGCACAGGGACACCACCCTCTCGTGTGCCCCAGGACGGTGGTGACTGACTGTGGGACTGGCCAAGGGTCAGGGCAGGGATGTCTTCCTCCCCCGGCAACTAGCCTCCTGCTTCCTTTCTTCATTCTCCTGACTTCCGCTGAAGTATACTACCTACAAGTCCAATTCACACGAGTATTATGCTAGATCTATGCTAATCAAAAGTTTTAAAAAAATACATATAACTACAGTATATAGATGCTGTTCCAGCAACCATGGACTAAGGATAGGAAAGGAGACCCATTTACCTAAGTCCTGTCCCCATAGCCATGGCCCCTCCTCACCATCAGTGCCCACACGGTGGAGGGGATTTGTGTCCTGGACAGAGAAGGGTGGAAGGTGGGTGCCACCGCAGAAGAGGTGACCCAGAAGCACATGGCCCCGCTGCTCCGGGGACAGGACAGAAGGTCCCCACAGGCTCACCTGCCAGCGTCTCCACCTTCTCTCCCTCCATTCTCCTGAAAGCCAGTACAGACACCCTCGAGGGCAGAGACCGGGAGATTTAAGATGTTACATACAGCGTTTTTTTCCCTTGTTTTACGGTATTCAATTTTGTGTTGATTCAGCTAAATTATGAAAATAAAGAAAAAACTCCTTTGATAAGCATGGCTTTTGTTCCCTGGCCGTGGTGTCCTGGGAGAGGGCCACAGCCAGAGTGGCCGGTGGGGCAGCAGGCGGCACGGACGCCCGGGTCCAGGGCAGCTCAGCTGCACGGGCCTCCCCACAGCGCGAGGACAGCGTCTGGGCGGCAGCTTGGGGTGAGCCCCCCCACACGGAGGCCGAAGCCTGAGTGTTCCCTCTTCCCCTCTCACCTGTGGCCAGGCAGCCCACGGGAGGACAGTGCCACATGTCCCCACCTGTGCCCTGGGGTGGTGAGCCGACCGCACGTGCCCAGGACACGAGGGACTGACCCCCAGTCGGAGTCCCAAGGATCACAGGGCAGACTGTGTCCAAACAGCCGCTCTGGGGTCTCCAGAGAGCAGAGCTTGAGGCCCAGAGTCTGCATCTACTGCTGCCTACGTGGGACCACCCGGGTACAGTTCAGCTGCTCTTCAGAAGCACTGACCAGGGCCGCTGGTGACGTGCGGGTGGGCTGTGGCCATCCGGTCACCTATGGTTGACTTCAGAGATGTCACTGGTCTTTGGGGCACTGGGGCAGGTAGACGAGAGCTGGCCTGTCCTGGGCAGAGAGAAGGGCCCAACCTGGCTGTAGCAGCTACAAGGGCCCGGGCTTGGGCTATCTGCCCACAGAGGGCCCTGGGGCTCAGGCCTGGCGCTGCCTCAGTCCCCGCAGGCTGGGGTGGCAGGCCGAGCCCCTCTCTAAACACAGCAAGGATCTGCCAGCTAGAGAGAGACCAGACACTGGGGCGGAAGGAGGAGATGCGGTGCCCATCAGGCAGGGGGGCCTAGGTTCTGCTGGGTAACAAACAGTGCCGGCTGCAGAGGAGGAAACGGGGTCCAGCACCAGCTGCAAGGCTGCCCTGCCCCCCTCATAACAAGGGGGTGTGTGCTGTCCTGGCCCTGTTCCCCTTCCAGCTCCAGGATGGCACAGGCCCATGGACAGGCTGGTGCCTCCCTGTGGGACGCCATTTCCCAAGCCATCCCTGGTTCTGGGCTGCTCACTCGGGCAGGCTTGCTCAGGGCCACCCTTTTGAGACTCCGCCCCAGGGAGCCCACCACATGGTTCAGCAGCCCCGAGTCCCCACTGGACCCCTCCGTGGGTGGCTGGACTCGGCCTAGCCCTGAAGAGCCTCTGTTCCGGCCCAGCTCCTGTAGGGAATCCTGAGCCCTAAATGCACTTTATTTCTTCCTCGTGTGTCCAGGGAAGGTCTCTGAAATAACAAGCCCGTTGGTTCTCTGAGTGTCTGCTCCTCCCCCAAGGGGCTGCCTCCGGGGCAGAGCGCTGGACACGGACACCGATGCGATCGTGGACCAGCCCGTCTCGGGGACGGAGACCGGAAGAGGGAGCACTGTCCCGTCCTGAGAGGTGAGTGGGACAGAAAGTCATTCTGACCTGGAGGGGGATGCTGGTGACAAGTGCCAAGGGCAGGACAACAGGGTGACAAGGCACAACAAAAGCACCAAGGAGGCGGGATGCTGGTGCAGCAGAGCGGATGGGCCACCTGGACTCAGCCCAAGGTGACACCCGGCCCGCACAGGGGGCCGGGCTGGGTGTCCCTGGGACTTGGAAGGTCCCAGGGCCTAGGAGAGGAGTCCGTCCTGGGCATCCACCTTCAGGCAGTGCCTGCCCCTGATTGCCTGGGGCCCGGGCCACGGCCCCACACAGATGCCCAGCTTCTGTCTGGCCCTGCCCAACCCTGCTAGGGCCTGAGGGGCCCCAGTGCTGAGGAAAAATGGAACCAGACAGGTCCAGGAGAGCCGCTCGTCGCTGGCATGGTTGGCACATAGAATCCTGGAGGCCCGTGGCGTCAGCCCGCAGCCACTCCAGGCCCAGGAGAGAGGGACAGCCCAGGTCACGGTGGCCAAGAATCCCTCGAAGCCCAGAGCAGGGCCGCCTGAGGGTAGAGCCTTGCTGGGCAGGCCGTGTGAGGGCGTCCCCACTCCCCGCACCAGTCTGAACAGGGCGTGTGTGCGTGTAGTCATACCATGCGTGCATCCACGTGTGTCTGCATGTGTGTCATCACTGTGTCTGTGTGTCCTCGCGTGCATCTGTAGGTCTCAGCATTTCTCATCTGTCTCGGTGTGCGTGTCCATTGTTGGGCTGGGTCCTTGTCCTTTGCTCTGCACCCCAGTCACTGTGCCCGTCCTGGGGCATGGGTCCCCAGGGCTCAGGCGACCCTGCTGCATGGACTGGGAGGGCGGGGAAGTGCTGGGTCGGGCGCAGGGGCATGGGCTGGGCGGTCACATGTCCCTGTATGTTCAGGCAGCAGGGGGAGAAGTACCCGGATACGCAGGGCGGATGGCTGCAGCAGGACAGGGGAGGCTCTCCCAGGAGTGCAGTGGTGACATCATAAATCACTTCAGATGTGAAGTTGGGCTCCCCGGGAACTCCTGGGCTCCAGGAGCGAGGGGCATGCGGAGTGACCATGGCCACAGCCCAGCTAGGTAGCCAGAGCTGCCCCAGGTGGGTGCCATCGTCCCAGCCCTGCATTCAGAGGTGAGCCACTGGAACCGGGAAGCACCCTCAGCAAGGGCGGGTGAGCGGGACCCGATGCTGGGCATGGAGGCCGAGGGGAGGCGACCACCCAAGCCCCTCTGCCAGCCGGAGCCAGGGGACAGCACCAGACCGGGACCCAGGTGTCCCTCTGCAGGCCACACCCGCACCTGGCCACATGGGTACCCCTGAGTCTCCAGACATGGGCCACACGTTCCAAAGACACAGAAGAGACACCGCTCTGAGCAGGACAGCAGAGAACTGGCAGGCTCACTGCCTGGGGGTGAGGCCCCAGCTGCTGCCAGGGAGACCCCTGACAGGTGCAGCTCACTTTATCAGCTAGGGCCGCCCAGGTAGACAAAGCTACTGTTTTAAATTACCCCAGGGCTCGGCCCACCCCGCCCCCCAGAGGGAGGTGACCTGGGGGGGACAGTGCAGTGCCGTGGACAAGGGGCAGTCGGGCGAGAGGGAGGACCGCTGTGCCTGTCTGGGGAGGACATTGCTGGAGGAGGTACTGGAAGTGCAAAGGCCCTGGGGCAGGACTGGGTAGAGGTGCTGGAATGCCCCACAGGAACCAGCGTGACAGGGAGCCCGAGGACATTGACCCCAACATGTCATGTCTCTCTTGTCCCGCAAGGAAGAACACAACACACTGCTGGAGGTGCAAGCCTAGAATTCTTCCTTTATTATTTCCGCGTTAGCTCCTTTATATACCCTGGTTCGGCACGCCCCCAACACAGCCTAGACTCTTCCAAATAAGGTCAACGAAGCAACTTGTTTTTTACTCAGAGGCAGAGGCCTACGCCCCTTGGCCCAGTGCCCGGCGCCATCTTAGATCGGCTCGCCACATCTCCCCCTTTTAGTTTTAGAAGATGCTCTCGGGACCGTGCCTGTCTTAGGTGGTGACTGTCTTCTTCATGCCTTACCCGTCATGGGCTACATGAGAGGCGTGCTCATGCACCTGTCTTAGGTCGGTCATGGGAAGCAGCCATCCTTACCCGTCTTTGACTACCGGTCCAGCATAGAGAGCCACACCTGAGGAGACTGGCCTGCTTCGATGGCTTGTATGGCAAACACCAAATTACGGTGGTTTCCATTGTGTTGCGTACAATACCAGCGCATGGCAATAGCTGCAATACATATGACCATCAGGAAGATTATAGCTAATGAAGCTGTACCCGCCCAGGCTTTAAACTTTTTACCCAGGAACCGCGGGCACACGCCATCTTGTTGACGTTACAGATGTACAGCGAGATTTATAAACTGTTTGTCCCATGGCCCACATATGATGTCATGTAGCCCGCATGACACTTGACTTAGGTTAAGGACTCGCAGGGATGATACACGCGTGACGAAAGGTGACATCACAGTCTAGATGGTACCATGCCCACAGAATGTCTATTAGTTCTTGAAGGAAGGCGGTTTGTTGATTGAGGTTTAGGATCCCTGCCCGTAGGTGTGAGTTGAGCGTCTGCTGGCTGCTCAGCGCAGTAGCTATCTTCTGAGCTAAATTATCTATGGTTGAGGCGGTTAGCGTGGTCTGCGTGATACACCACTATCGCCGCCTTAAGTCCAAAGTCTCTTTTGGTCCCCACATATGGATACACAGCGGTGTTAGGCTCTTCTACAGGAACAGGGAGCCGGGCTGGCAGGCAAACCAGAACTGCGTTGTCTGAATTATTCCAGCAAGCACTAAGGGAACAATTTTCTACAGAGCAGTTAAGCAGTCCCTCCGACGGCACTGAGCCGTTCCATAGGACAAAGAAAAAATGGGTGTACCACACAGGGGGGATCGCTCAAGGTATCATTATTGTTGGTAGAGCTATTCCACCTGACTATACTGGACCAGTTAGAAGAATTGCCCGTTATATTGGCCCAAGCATACCAGCCTGACTGCATAACAAATGGGGCCCAATCTAAACAGGTCGTTTTTCTATTAGGGAACCATCCTCGCATCATTAAAGTCTCTCCCTGGACCTCTGTATCTGTGTAACAGATGGAGCCTTTGGACGACCGTTTCATTCTCTGTGAACTCTCTGTTAGTAGAGCAGGTGCCCCAGCCTGGCATCCCTGGCCAACCATCTTAGGCGGGAGCATGGCAAGCACGTGGGGCACAAGGAGAAGGCGCAGCGCTGTGCTGTCATGATCTCCTCTTGTGAAACACAGGGTATCATTTAGACTTAACACTACCCGAGTTGGAGACTCGGCAGCATCTACTGGTGCCCCGGGTTTTACCCAAGCCCAATGAAGTGTGTCAGTCCATACCAGGCACAGGAGCAGGACCATTGTGTGTACGATGTGTATCCACGCGTGTGTCTTCATCTTCTCGGTTCTTTTTTCGAGGTCCCACACAAACCAATTGCTCCGGAACCCAAATGGGCGTTTCCTGGTCCTGGGGAAACACAAAAACAGCCCCCCTTTTCCACAAGATTACTGGGTCTGGCCCTTTCCATTGTCCTGTGAGTAAATCCTTCCATAGTACAGGGGGCCATGGAGTGGGATGGCCCTCTCCTGCATGGCGCTGCGCCGCTGAGCATCCCTGCGCGTCAAGCGAAAGAAAATTTAAAGTAAAAAGGGAGTGATGACTATATCAGGTTGCTTGTCAAAAACTTCAACTGCGGCCCACAATGCCTTGCCTATAAGTGTTGCGACTGCTTCTGGATACCACGGGAGCATCTTTGCTGGAGACTGTGGTAAATACAGCCAAGAGAGCGGCCCGTTTTGCCGGAAAACTCCAGATGGGGAGTGAGTAGAGCGTAAAATTACAAACAACAGCGGCTTGCTAAGATCAACACGATCTACCTGTGCCTCCAATAGACGAGCTTGGACAAGGCGTATCGTGTCTCGTGCCTGATTGGTCAGTTACCTTCATCTGTGCTCGTAGACCAGCCTTTACCCTCTTGCTCACTTCCGCTAGAGCCTGAAGTAACGCTCAACTCAGACAGTCAGAACGGCCTCCTCTACCTGACTACAACCCTCCAGGACCTGTGCCCCTCTCTGTAGGGGGTGCTGGTGACTCGGCGGCTCGCTAGAAAAGCAGCTGCGCACCAGCGTCCAAACGGGCAACACGCCTCGCGGTAAAGGCTCCTCCTCGTTGGCCCTCCGGGTCCTCCCCCAGGTGTTCCCACTGTGGAAGGTTGAGCACACCTTCCCACACAAACCACGGTGAAACCCTGTGGATTACATCGAGGAAGCCT